>JAIPRK010001283.1:0-78293 GCA_025469195.1 Chaitophorus viminalis | reverse complement strand
GTAAATAAAAAGAAGCCAAATTCATGATTTAAAAAGAAGCCAAATTCCGTAAATTTACCAGGGCTTTTCTACCTCGAAAAACAAAACTGAAAAAACCATGGTCAGAACATACAAATTACTACTACTTACCTGACAATTTTAGTGTCGTCAATAACTACTTTACTCCAAGAATATGGAATTCTTGTTTATTTTTGTAGTTTATATTACTGTATACTAATTGATCTCAACAAAATTCTAGAACGCTTTTAAAAAGTATTGAAAAAGTTGGATTTTGACGTGCCCAAGAACCATCTACATTCACTTTCCTTTCAGAAAAGTTGCTGTTTAAGAAAATCGAAGAATTTTTATTGCCCCAAAACGTGAAGACGTACACAAAAAAAAAAAATAATAATAAAATAAAAAAGAAACACACAACATTGTAAAACCAATAGATTCCATTTACTCTGTTCAGAATCTAAAATGTTAATTAAGTAGTAATCAACAGTCATGATAAAAGTAGTTTCTACATCCTAGATTATTAGTCTGCAATTACCACATAACGAATCTATATATATAAAGTCCAAATATCACTGACTCACTAATCGCTGTATCTCAAAAACTACTCAACGTCCGGACTTGAAATTTGGAATAGAGGTTCTTCTCATATTTTTACCGCACAATAAGAAAGGATTTTTTAAAAATCGCATTTTTAAGGGTTGATAATCGTTTGGGCTCTGGGTTAGACGTAATTTTTTTACTCATTGGTTATAAAGGTAATATTTAATGTTAATTTATGTTGATTTATCCAATAAAAGTACATAATTCAAGTAAAAGGTATTTACATTTATAAAGACTCATTATTTATATTTTATATATACAGAATTCAGTGACTTGACAACACCGAACGCACAATTTGTTTTGATTTGTTTTAAGTTGTGTAGCATCAAATCGGTGGTGTCTAAAAGATCGGCGCCAAACCGGTTCAGCGCCAAAAAGGGAGCCCTAAACGTCCTAGGCCGGTATCCAGTAGTCCAAAACTACTAGAACACTCTGATATTATTAAAAAATATTTTGAATCTAAAAATTGTAACTGCTGTATAGTATATTAAATCAAAATTGAACGACTCCCCTTCCCCTTACCTATAGAAATGTTACATCCAAGAAATGTATTACATCCACGCTAGTATCAATAATTATATGTTTCCAATATAATATTTATAATATGTGTTTATAATATAATATTATATGTACTCCTTCCTTTCTAGACATCAAAAATAACGCTGTATCGCACGTGATTTTGTAATTGAATACAACACGACGATAATACCCTTTTCACGCGCGTGATTAACGCGTTGTTTGACATAGCTTTTAACTCCCAGCTTCTTAACATCATTATGCATTATCATACAAATTCAAATTCATACTATTTGAATACTGTATAAAACAACATTATAAGTACAGGCATATACATACCTAACTTTAAAATATTATAAAATAATTTAGTTTTAAACACACCTGTATTGGCTCTATTACCAAAATATGTTCAAGGAATGGTATTATGGTAATGTCATTAACCTAATTAATGTATTAAAAAATAGGCGCGATTTCAATTTTTATACTTGCGGAGGCCAAACATACCCGTTAAATATATATACAATACATTTTTCCATATTAAATGGTTTTTATGATAAAAAATATGTTTAATAACTATGTTGTAATTACTCAAAACTATCTCGATTGTGTATTTCCTCTATAAAAAATAAAATTATAAATATATAAATGAATTATATTATACATGTTAATTTAGATAAGCCCCCAAAGACCCTTCTAAGACCTCGACTTTTTATTTGCACCGGTGTGCTATTTATTTAACATATTATGTATAACCAACTGTTCTTTATATCGTCACGACACTGTACCGTCAGCAGTTGCGTGAAATAATTATTATTCCATATTTTTATAATATATAAAAGAAATACATGATGATTTGATCCAAACAACCGTTTAAGTACGAATATTCGAACAAATGCATTATTTTTTAAATAGTTTACCTAAATAATATATACAATTTTTATTCCCGATTACATCAATTATCCGCTCATTTCCAATAATTTGGTTATTTTTATACCAGGACGCATTTTTGTATAATTTATTATAAAATTTTTCGTATTTACGTGGCTATATAGATTTTCAACATTTTATTTTAGAGTTACAGAAATTAGTGTTTCGCGTTCTGCTGTCATTTAGTGACCCTTGTGTGATTGTTCTTGAATTACATTTACATTAGTACACTTCACATTACACATATTATTCATAAATACATAGTATTTATAAGTATACATATATAGTAACCACTTATTGCTTACAGCAATACTCTTGTAATTTTATAACAATGGATATAACTTTAAAAATGTTTTAAATAAAGCAAATCTTAAAGCGTATCGGATTATATTAATGAATTTGGATAATACATAAAAATTAATCTTTTTTTATTTATTTAGAAATGTTAGTAAGTACTATTCAGTTTGAAAGTTATAGAATTAATAAAACTATTATAGCTTGGCAGTTAATAAAATAATTAACGATTTAAATATAACAAAATATAACTACTTATAACGTAGACTCGTAGACATTACAATTATATAATCATAGTATAATTATATATAGTAGGTATTATGAGGTATAGTATAATGAGGTTCTCAAACTGCGTGAGTTTTGATGATCTTAAAACGGAAGGGAAACGGTTTCCCAGTTTTCGATTTTTGAAGGAGGTGACGTGCGTTTTGTAAACTGTGCATAATGTGAAATAACTTAAAAAATTGATAGAAAAAAAATGTTTATGGTTTTAATTTCCAAATTTTTCAACTTCGTCGAATAGGTAATAGAGCTAAGTAAATATATTTTGGTTATAAAAGTTTGGAAATTATTTAAAAAAAAACTGCAAGAAACAATAATTTCTACAGTCTATTACTTACGGTTTCTGGGACGTACTAAATAAAATCTGCGTTATCTACACGTCACGAAAGTAATAGAAGATATTAATTTCATTAGAGAAAATCAAAGTACACAAATTTGAAAATGTTATAGGTATGTATTTCTACAACTATTATGATTTATTTCTTTTAACTTTCTACACTTTCTGAATCCTACATTCAACCATACATAAATAATAATATCCTTAAACAGAGGTATAATTGTTTCTTTTCTCTTATAAATAATATTAGATAGATTATACACTTAGGGCCGTTGTTACAATTTCTCGCTAAAATTTTTTTATCTGTTTGTTAAGTTAGCGTATAGTTTAGCTTAGCAGGGACTTTAGCAGAAAGTTTATTCTAGACCATTATTACAATGTCACCGTTAGTGATAACTAGCAGTTAACTAACCAAAAACATTACGATGTTTTTCATTGGATGATTCGATCATATAACAGATAATCACAGACATAATTTTGTGATATGCCTGTTATTTGTGGTCTTCTATGACCAATTAAATTGACATCATCAACAAACGCAATTAACTTAGCAATATTCATTTTTATTTTAACTTTTAGTGAAAATATAAAAACAGGAAATATAATACAGTACAAATTACAATATTTGTGAAAATTCTAAATAACCTATGACTGATTCATTTTATCGCAAAGTAAAACCAAATCCATCTATGGATTCTTCTCTCTAAAGAGTTTAGTAAGTACCAGAACCTACCGCTAATTATAGTGTCGTGACATTTCACTTAGCGGGACATTGTAATAACGAAATATGAAAAAGTATCGGCTAAATGTAGTCGCTATCTTAGCGGGAGGTTTAGCGAGATATTGTAACAACGGCCCTTAATCCAACAAAAGTATTCTTCATTTTTATTGAATTTAATTTTTAATTTTTATTTAAATAATGTCACGTAGCACTAATCGAAGATGGTCAACAAGAAAGTGAATTTTTTTTTATCTATAGAGTTTAGATCCGAAATGTTGCCGTGTGGCATTAAGAAAAGCCGCGTAAGATGTATCTATTATTACGCCATAAAATGTTAGGAAGCAAAGCTGAACGGCAATATTGTCTTCGCTTGAACTCTGGATCCGCCAATGTAGCCAATGAGTAGTAACAAATGGTATTTGTTATTTATTTACTACTGTTGACTATTGTTGCTTTTTGTTTGACTGTATTTATAAATAAAATATGATAATAATTGTGATAAAGTTATGTCATGACTCATGAGTCATATTAGTTATAATCTGTTATACAAATAATGATTAAATACTTATTCATAAAAATAATAGTAATATTTATAAAAAATCATTAGATATAGTATCCATGTTATTGTGACTAATTCTATATTCGTATATATACATATATATGTCTTGATTGTATGTACACAATGATAAAACATATAATGGTAATATCATGGATGCATGAGTCATGAGTCAATGTTTTAGTATTCAAATTGTTATAGTCTTAAAAAATTAATAATGTATCTAATAATTATATTTATACGCGAACGGTCACAAGAATAAGCACACACTGTACGTAAGCTTTATAATATACATATATTATATAGGTTATAAGTGTTATAACAGTTCGGTAAGTACCTTATAAAAACCGATTCTGACTTATGCATAGTTATAATTAACGACCATATGTGCATTATCTGGAATTGATCATATTTGAACCTTTACACTCTTTTTCCTGTGCGACCTATCCCCCCCCCCTTTATCACCACTACAGCGGTTGCGTTATGTAGCAAGTCGTCCGAGAATGATATGCGCGCACGGTCCCCTGTGATTCACGCGTACTTTGTAATAATGCGATTACAACAAGCCGAGTCAAATGAATCATTTGTATTAATTAATTAATAATATTGTTAGTATAAATTGGTACACAAAGTCGAGCATAGAGACTATATTTATTATAAGGATACCTAATTATGCAATTAAAAAATTATTGTTCACATTTCAGATACGTAAATAGGCGAAAAACTTGTTAGGCGACGAGTTGTAACTGTACACTATAAATTTCGAAGGGCAACTTTAACATAAAAATAAATCCTGAACTGTGTTATAATTATATAATACCGAAATAGAATTAAAAAAAGTTATCGTTGGAAAAATGTACCGCTTCAAGTACTTTATAACATGAGTATTTAGTGTTTATAGAGTTTTAGGTTTATAGGTTTTAGGGTAAGTAATGAATTTATAAAATAATACAAGACATACGGGCAAGCATTCATTGTAAGTTTGTTAAATTAAAACTATATAGCTTTTACTTCAATTTATTGCCAGCCGCGTAATGTTACGACACTTTATTTGAACCATAACAGTTTGATATACTACATTGAATAAATGTTATAATATTTTCAGAACATTTTATACATACACAGTATATACAATAAAAACTTATTAAATAAGACACTCATATTAGTCGAGGCTTTTTTCCAATTTAAAAAACATATATGGCTAGATAGTTTTTTTTTCGAATAATTAATTATTTGTAAATTATAATTATCACGTCTTTTTGAGATATGTAGTATATGCAGATAAAATATAAATACTCGTACATTGTAATTACAATAATTAAAATCACAACATTTTCTATTTATCTTGTATTATAATAAAACACATTAAATTAAACAAATATAAATGGAGATAAGTCGTCTGAACAATAAAAATGTTATATTTAATAAACTTACATAACTTGTATGTACGAGTGTAATAGGAAAAGTATAATACTTTTTTTAGTTGCTTATTTCTTTAAAATTCTTTGTGGATCGATAATATCAGTTACCAGAAGTCTCTTACTGAACTGGGGATTTATTAATTCCGGTAATAAACATTCATAATAGAATATAAAATACATGATATAAAATATTGTACATAATTAGTGGGTAAATAAAGTATACTAAGTGATTAAATAAAAATGTATATATTATATATAAGTAGGAAGGTACTAACGAATGAATTTGTGATTATACTTTTTGATACCGAAAATTATCGTCATAGGTAGTACGTATATTGTGACTCCAATTATCAGTAAATAAGAAAAAATCGCATATTTTTCTTTTAGTTACATGCAATATTGTGTTTGAATTTGATAAAAATAATTATGGTTCGTTTTTAGCATAACGTTATTACTTTCATCCATATGACAAAAAGCAATCTAGGGAAATTTAACGTTTATTAAGAATATTAATTTTATTCAAAAATCAAGTATACTATCGACACACAAGTCTACAGGTGTAATTTTATGACCATATTTTATTTCAAATTCTATTTCGGCTTCCTTCTCCATGGCACATCTATAGTGAATAGTCTTAATTTTATAATTTATATTACTATACAGTAAATCATGCACAGTTTTTTTGCATGATATAGCCTTTTCACAACGAGCGTTGATTTTTGTTTTAGTGTATTTTACAACTATCATACACAATGGTGTAGGTGAATCTAGTACAATGTTATTATTATTAAGACAAAAAAATCATGATCAAATTTTATTATATAACAATAGTGCATCACACTTCCGTGTTGTAAATGATGTTTTTTGATTTTGAATTTTACAAGACAACGATTTTAAAGTGTTTTTATTCCAAAAGTTTAACTTATTAGCAGGAACACTATAACGTTCAATAACGTCCACATATAGATATTATGCATGCTCCGTCCACCCGCCCCACACCATAGCGACTATCACGGTCACTGACTTATTTCGGGCCGCAGACAATTACCGCCAACCGACACGCACACGCATACCTACACATATACACGCACTCACACGCACACACATTAAATAATATTTGAATTATAATCTTTATTTTCTATATGCGTGTAAATTATATAATGGTAAAGGCCTATCATCCGCGATATAATTGTCTTTTTTTTGTCACTGTGTGTTCTGTTCCTGATACGTTTCGTTGCAAAGCTGGCAATTTTTTGTTGTGCCGCCATGGGCAAAGTTTTATTATAATTCAAAGATTTTTATTATTATTCAAAGTTTTTTCATTATACTTAAAAGTGTTGTGCTACCGCAGGCAAACGCGTATGTAATAACATTGGGTGGTCAAATTATCACTAATATAGCGCAAATCGCCGTATTTATTATATTTCTTCGCAACGGAGTGTCAATTATTTTATATTATATTTTCTGTTTTTTCATTTTGTATTGTGTCGTGCATTTATTGCCAATAACTGTTAATTTTTATTCTGTGTTATTTTTAATGTTGTTCGTGTGAATTTATAGTTAATTTAGGCTCAGGTAGTTGCGGCTGGCCAGTTCTGCGCTTCACTGAAAATTGTGAGTTATTTATTATTATATATATTTTATGTTGCTGTGATTTTTATTAAATTTATTGATACCATTAATTACATTATACAGCAACATATACATAATACATTATATATATCTACAACATTAGCAAATACATTTATTTTTTATAAAAAATTTTTGCTGTGAATTATTTATTGTTCTATTATTAATTACTATTATTATTATTATTTGTACCAGCAATACAAAGTTACCATTTATTTCTAGTTTCTATATTTTATCAATTTTGTTCTATTTTTTCATTAGTTTTAAGGTGCATATCAGTATATCACACATATACACATCTACACACTAACACGCATGTAGCTTGTCGATATTCGCCCGGCAAACCCGAACGCTACTTACATCACTACACCATACACAAATACATACGAGTAGGTCGGTGATTAGTGGTGCGCAATAAGCAGTTGATACTGAGGTGAGCATAGTATAATTTAATGTGCCCGGCCCAAACACTATATAATAAATAATATAATGATGTAATATGTTCACACTGAAAAATCCAACTATTATTATTGAAAACTACACCGTTCTTCTTCTACTAGAGACAATAAACTAGTGTTACCGGATTATTATTTCTCAAAATCGAGAAATGTAACAAAAACCTAAAAAAATACTCATCTCATAAAATAAATACAACTATGTCTAATTGTTTAAGCAAATTGTACAATACACTTCATAATCATTATAACTACAAACTTTTTTTAAAAATATAAATTCATTCTGTAATTTTTCCAGTAAATCGGCTTAAACGTTTTGGAGGCATATAATAAAAAACAATTGTATTTTTAATAAATATATTAATAAATAGACACAAACGATTTTAAAAAGAAATTCAAATAATGTTAATAAATGTGATAAAAATACAACGAATAGTCAATACGAACAATATACAGTAATGTTATTATCCGGAGTTGCGTGTAAATAATGTGTTGGATAAATAAAAGGCTAAAATAAATACGAGTAGGTAATTAAATATTGATATAAATATTTTATTTCTTAATGATTCATCTACAGAACAATAAGAAATACTCAATAAAATATAGTCTGTAGGAACATTTTGTCGATAGTAGATAAGACGAGGCGTGTAATGTGTAAATAACATAAGGTATTGTGTAGAAACAACCCGTGTTCGCCGATATCGCGTATTTTCACGACAATTATCCACTTCTATAAAACAGTAAGATCAAGTGACCTTCGTCGAAGAACACTCATTTCCAGAGTCCCTGGCCGTTTCGCCTTATTTATTCCGTTAAAATTACAATTCGCAACCGATCCGCACGTTCTCTTAGGATCCCTCATAAACACGCTCTTTACCCACTATTAACACCATTTTCCGAATTTTTTCGCTTCCGTTTTCCGAAAATGCGTTTTCGGGAGATTCTATATCACTGTTCCGTATTACACCGGCATAGCGACATTATCGCCCTTAAATAACCCGTATTTCGCATTACTTTTCAACCGATTTGGTAGGCCGATAGGATAGGCAGGTACTATACGATGCGATAGGTACTGGATTCGAGACCCGTCGAGGTATAATAATGGTGCCTGCGACCACTAATGTCATAATTTTTACATGGCCATCCAATGTTTTTGCATTTTATTTATTATTTACACATTTTTATTTCCAAGTCGTTATCACATCATCGTTTATCATTATTCGAATGTTTTGAATTTTCGTCGGTTCTATAATTTTTTTTGCCCACCCGTTCTTTCGGTACATAACAATTGACAATATTTGTTTTGCCGTCTGTGTTTCCCCGACCCCCAAGTCGCACGTTTTTTAAATATTATTACTAAACGAACCGTCCCTCGGCCTGTATATATTTTTCTAGAAGAACTGCACTACCGATGGTGACCGCCATCGTTGACATGATGTGTGCATTTAATAAATTGTTTTTGTTGTATACTTTTTGTTTTGTTCTTAGTATATAATGAATAATGATGATAGAATATATATTAGATTGTACTTGGTAGTGTTGTGAGAGGTTAGTACTGTCAGTGTTTTGTTACTTTTATTACTAATTTTTATATAGTTTTTCTACCAATCGTTCCAATATTTTATAATAACAAACAGGTATTATGAATGTAGGCAGTATTACTCAACTATTCTGATTACAGTTAACGGTGATATTGGTTTAATTTGTGAGTATATTATATCAGTCTACAGTGTTTAAGTTTTATTATAATAATTTATAGGTGTATTCATACATGGTTGAAAAGAATGTAGCATTTATACAGTCAAAACCAAAATAATCGAACATACAATTATAATACGAATTGTTCCATAATATTTAGTGCAGGTATTTACAGGAATGTATGCAATACCTATTGCATTTTATGTGCACAGAGTACATAGGTACATTTAAAACAGTATATTTTTAATATCAACTGTTTAATAAATGCCCAGGTATTTATGAGTGTAGGTGGTATTGCATTGAATGTGCATGCAATACACAGTCTGTTATATCGATTGAATAATTAATAAATACAAATAGGAATAAATAATTTTACTTTCAACCGGCCTGAATTAACGATTCTTTCCAATAAATTTTATTTAAATGTTGTACCTATGAGGTGTACGATTAATATCATTGTCTGCAGCATTTAATACTTTTTATTTGACTTTATTATAAAATTGGGTTGTGTAAGTAAATGTTTTAAAATTTTTAAGTGGCATCTATCATTCTACATAATATCATACATATTACATTATTTTAAATCATAACTTTATTACTTTCTTACTTCCGCTATCGGGTCATTTTTACAATATTTGAGATCTACTATCATTAAATTGTACACGTATATTATGTAAATAGTTAAATTATGAACTGTCAAATGAAATATTATATTTTATAAAAATTCTAATTAATCAATTATTAAATTTATATGCTTTGTTTAGTTTTTTTTTTACAGTACTTCATTGTAATTGATACAGAATTTCACTTTTCAAACTATTAATCATTTATTTCACCACTATTTATTTAATATATTTCACTGTAAATTTTATGCAAAATTCATGTTATTGTGTTATATACATCAATCTACCATTCATTTACATGAATTTGGCTACATTCTCATCCCCAATTCAATACTTAATGTTATATTAAAATTTTAATAATTTTATAATGTATTTGTCTTATTATTGGACATTTCGGGCAATTAAATTTATTTAGTTTTGTAATTAGATATATTTAATTCATTTTTCAAAGTGATGATATTCAATAATAATTATTAGATTTCAACGATTCAAACGGATGCATTCAGTCATTCATTCACCACCTGCATTACACAACCTCAGTATTTTTCACTACACTAGGGATGTATTATAGCATCTTTTACATTTATATGATTATACTTATTTCCAAAACACATAATTAACTTTTATAACATTTTTTTATGTATATAATACAAACAATGGTTTACAGCGCATTTAAGAAAGATTCAACTTTTTACGAATTAATGCTACTGCACTAAGGGAAAACTATAGGTCTAAAACAAGATCAAATGAAATCCATTATAATACTAATTGTTCCAATATATTTTATTTACTGGGTGTGTAAATACTAATTAGTATCTATGACTGAAATATTTATAATATTATTTTAATAATGACTTATTATTGTTATTATTGTGGTAGGCATGTACTATATTCTATTTAAAAATTTGAGTTAATGTGATTTTTACACTTTTATTATAACTGCTTAAAAATTTGAGATAGTGACATTTATTATTAAATACCTACTTATTTTTATGGATTATTTAAGATCTCATAAGTCAGATAGCTATTGTTGATTTTTAACCGGCCTGACCTAATGATTCGTTCCAATACATTTTCTTTAAATGTTGTACTTATTAGATGTACAATTAATATCATTGACTGCAGTAATTATTAGTATAGTACAGTATCTTTATCCGTTTCCCTACCCTACGGTTGTTAATCATAAGTTATTATTCTACAATGTATGATTATGCCTCTGCACTCGACCAATCGTTCAAATATACTATAATATATATGCTGCAACATTTGATAGAATATAGTATATATTCTATATTGTATAGAATATATACTTATTTTCAAAACACATATATCACATTTTTACAATGCATACAATGCATTTATAAGAAATTCTACTTTTTTAGGACTTATGATACTGCACTAAGAAACACTATGGGACATTAGGATAACACTCAAGATCTTTTTGAAATTCATTAGAAACTTATATTTATATAAATAACACTAAATGTTCCAATATATTTTATTTACTTGGTATACCATTAATACCAATGACTAAATTACTTATTATTATTATTATAATTCGCTGTGTATATACTATTGCACTGTAGGCATATTCTATATTCTATTTAAAAATGTTGGCTAATGAAATTTTATACTTTTTATTAATACTGTTTAAAAATTAGTGGTAGTGCCATTTATAAGTACATGGTGTAAAAGTTTATATAATTAAAATGATTAAAGCAATTGACTATCATAGCAGTTAGAATATTAAACTAAACAATAAAAACACAGGTAATGATTTAAATGGTGTACCTTATAGATTTACAGTTAATATATTTATTATTATATCCAAAGTGTACCACTGTCAATATAGTGTATTTAACACATAAAAAAATATAATATGTAGATATTTATCCATTGAAACAGCTGTTATATGATATATATATATATAATTTTCATTATAAATTACTGTAGTATAATTTATAATTTATTTTAAAAAGTTTTTATTATTATATTGCATATATTATGTTTATCACTCAAACAATGTATTTATATATATATATATATATTGAAATACCAATGAATGTGTTTATATATTTGTTAGAAAAAATCAAGCGTTATAACCATAGATAATACATAATGAATAGGCCATATTGGTTATCAAACGTTCCTCGATCTTCTGTCTCACTCAGCAAAAGAGTTTACATTCCATGATATTTCAAAAATATCCTTCCATGAAAATTAATATTAATTGAAATTTTTATAACAGAAATGAATATATCACTATATAGTATAACCATAGATAATACATAATTATGTATTATCTATGAGTATAACACTACGTACACAAACATCAATATTTACATGAATATGGAAGAATCGTGATATTATGTAATGCTGAGTAACATTAGTTCTATTGTAAAAAAGGAATTTGTTCTATTGTCAGAAATTAATTTTTTTCATTTAGAAAAATGCGCAAAATAATTAATAATTATTAGTTTCTTCATGTTTTTTTATATAATACTTTTGTTGATACTTAAAAATAGTTTTTTGCATTGGTCATATAACATTAAATAACGCTTTTTCTGAATATCACAACATACTTAAAAATAATAATAAAAAATCAGTACATTTCTCAACTATATTATTTTAACAAAAAACATAAAGTACAGTTTTATTTATTTTAAAAATTAATAATAATTCTACAATAATAATAAATACAAAGTTACATATTATTTGATAATATATTTATTCATTTCTAAAATGAATAATTTTAGTTAGCTTTTGACGAATTTTGCATGAACCGTTTAACTTCCTTATTTCATGAAAAATTCTTATATCGAAATATTTGAGACCAATAGTTTGTATAAGAAAATCTCGGTGGGTTTTAAAATTTAGTAAATCTAAATGTAGGTTGTGATTTACATATTCCATTTGATTAAATATTGATACATCAGTATAAGTTTTTAATTTTATTACTAACATTTCTCGATCACTTTTGGAAAATGCTATACTTTTGGAATATTTCCGGAAAACTTGTTCTGCAGTCTTCATATCTTCACAACATTTTTACTAGGTTTTTTAAATCGGCCTCGGTCTTTGATTGTTGCTAGGTTACTAATTTGATATGGTCCATAGATTTCTGTTATGCAATATTGACAATTTAATTTAGTTTCCAATTTTTTAGCAATAAATCCAGCTATATATGTAGTAATATCTTCGAGAAATGGACTTAAATTTAAGATTCTGCGATTTAAGATTCAAATAGTTGTTCATCTGGTATTGAGACTAATAAATTATTTTCCTCAACACTATTTAGTAAGAGAGTCTGGGGAGTTGTAATTGTTGATATTGATGTAGAGTCTAAAATTGAACAGTTGTCATATGGTGAAGCTATAATTTCATTATGTATTAACAACCTAATAAACGAAGCCTGGAACTGCCTGCATGTGGGATTGTCGTTATATCCACCACGGCTTCTAAGAGCACTAAAAAATGTCTCTAAGTGATCTTGACTTAATTTGTACGTTATTAAATATGTCAAATCACCTTTTTCTATTAAAACATTATATAAGTCTAATGCATTTTTTAAACCTAAAATAAGACCTATGAATCCAGTTTTTCTTTTTGAATTGATTACTTGTGTGCCGTCTTGAAATTTTAATTGAGTAACATATAGTTTAAATTTTTCATAAAATGCTTCATATCTTTTGACATTACCTTCAGTAATTGCTCCATTAAAAGGTGTATTTGACAATTTTTTACGAGCATTAAGAATGTCAAATGCGTAGTTAAACATTAAACAAAACTCAGCAGTTGCATTGCATCCATCAAATAACGAGTCCTTTGTCTTGGTAAAAATTAGAGCATCTGAAACACTAGTACTTAGTACCTGAGCAGCTAAACGTACATTCATTTTATGATTTCCATAGTAAATATGTTTAGAAGTTAATTTTGTACCAGCCCTTAGACCTTATTTTTTTTCTTTTTCATATAATTTTGATATATACTCCCATCTGATCATTTTGTTTTCACCATTTATTATAACTTTTTTGTCGCCCAAAGTATTTCGAATGAGTTTAATCATATGCGCTGGATCATAGAAAGCAAATGATAGGGTTCAAAAAAAAGGTTTTGAATTTGCTAGTTCAAAACAAGCTCCTAATGAAGTACACATAGATGTATTTACATATGTTCCATCAAAAGTTACTGAATTTATATGCGCACCAGTTTCCGAAATTAGTTCTATGGCCTTTGTTTAAAGATTTCCTCGTTCTGCTCCTGTCATTCCATCAATCAAGAAGTATGCTATAGGTAATTTCCAGTAGTCATTCAGGCCAACCACTAGAAAAACAAGTGCATTTCTAGCAAATGAAAGATCATCTCCATCATCTGTACGTCTTCCAGTACCCAAATCAATGTATCCAAAAACGTTATTTTTGGTGTCTACTTCTATATGCTTCTTGATATACATCTCATCTGCAGTAAGGTTGCAATAAATAGGACCAACATTGCATTTATCTTTTAACACAACAAATGCTTCATGTGTAAATCCTGGTTTACCATTGACAACTGTATACCATTTACGCAACGTTCGAGGATGAGGTAACATGTTTTTAAATGTTTTACGTACGTATGTGTACGCTCGTGGAGAATAGTATTGGAGGGTTACTGCAAATTTTCTCAACTCTGGACAAAACTTTCTTTTCTTGCCATTCAAAATATCTTTAACAATATTTTCTAATATATCTGACCCCAACGCCTAAAATATGGATGGAATAAAATATATAATAGAATATAAATATTAATATAATAATATAAATGGTATAAAAATAATGAATACAATAATATGATATAATATATTATTAATATAATATTATTTATATACCATTTATATATTAAATGTTGTAATATTTATAAACAATTATAGTAATAACTAATAGGTATAGGAATTAACTATTGATAAAATAATAAGATTTGTTTGTTGACATATATTTTATTTGTTTTAATTATAAAAATAAAAAATGTTTTTAAGCTTGCCGCTCAGGTCACACTTACATCAGAAAAGTGTAAACATGGACAATGGCAGACTGTTAAAGTATAAACATATAATATATTTACATATATATTATATATTAAATAATATATATAATATTATAATACAACATCAAGTTATTATTATAAGAGTTAGGATATTTTAAAAGGTTAACAGATTTTTATTTACCTTTATAGTATTCGCTGATGACTCATTTAAAAGGGATTTATTCTCCAATTGACTAATAACATCATTAAGAGATTCAACTTTTTTCAATAAACGTTTATTCTTTTGATTTAATAATTTATTTGAATAACTCAATCTTTTGACAGTGTTTTTAACTACAACAAAATTGTGTTTAGCTTTTCGTGGGGTAGAAAAATGTTCGTGAGTCATACACCAATTCTCGAAGAAGACCCACATTTTCTTACTTTTGGAGTATTCATTTCATCTTCTGAGATTGGATCACTGAAGCATTAAGCAAATAAGTCAATAATTCAATTAAAATAATATATTTACTGTACATACCGTTTGTGCTTATCAAAATCTACTACATCAGGAGTTGATTCATTTTGTAGAGAAGTTGTACAAACGATGGAATTGTCAATATCATCTTCATCAGTTTGACTACTAAAATATTAAATGTTTAAGATAGTACAATATTTAAAATAATAAGTTAACTGAAAATACAAACAATACTACAATATTCACTAAAATAAACATCTAGTATTATTATAAACAATCAAAACATATAACAAATAGTCACACCCAAAAAATCATTACATTTCAACATCATTTGTACTTGACGCAGCTAATGTTGGTAGAGCATTTGACATTAAAACTTTACGACTAGTACTCATACGATAGTCAGAGGTTTGAAAATGCAATGAACATATTTTACTATTGTTTTTCAATAGTTTGACCTGCAGTCCAAAAGAATTTACCCATAAAAGTCTCTTTTCTTCAGTTTTTGGAAAACTGTGAAAAACAAATTGGAATTTATGAGCAACAAAGAAAAAGTAATAAATAAACGAGAATATCATATAAATATAGCTAAAATAGTTTAAATACTTACAAATGAAATGAAATTCTTGGAACATCCACATTTTTAAATCCACAAACCATACATTTTACTGAGTACACCATTATAATATATTTAGTAGAACTAAAATACTATTAAATTGATGGACTAGTTATTAACGAAAGTTAAACTTCAATAGTTAACACTAAGTAACAAAAGAAAACGTATAACAATAAAATTAAGATTTAAGTTAACGTTAAACGCACAATTCAAATCGCAAAATGCAAGTAATATAGAATATCGGTTATCAGTGTTCACTATAACACGCATAGCAAAACACAAATCATGGAAGAAAAGATAATTTTTTTTTGCTGAGTAGGATAGAAGATACGATTATTATATTTCTGTTTCTCTTCTTTATTCGGGAACGCTGCCCGCTATGAAACTAGTATACGCAGGGCCTATCCATTATGTATTATCTATGGTTATAACCTACACACATAGTCCACTTAAATTAATATATATTTATAATAACAATTAGTATTTTCTTTTTAAACAGAAATTGTGTTTTTTATGTGTAAATATTATGTGTTTATACGTAATTTGTTAGTCGGGATAGTTCGTCTCGATTGTGTTAACATTGTATTTATTATATTTCTAATAATTTATAACAATTATATTCAACAAATAATGTTTGTTAAACCATAATTATTCAAAATTTGTCTCTATGCCGAAATTTTTTAATTGCTCAATTTTAGACCCTTAATACCAACTCGGTCGTTAGGGAGGGAGGTAAAGGCGTTGGTGTAGATAGGTAGTGGTCTCGGTTTCGAAACCAATGTTCAATTAATGTGTGAATTATTTGAGTCACTTGCCCATACCTCTTTACATGGTCACTGAACATTTTTGCATTTATTCAACTTTTTTTTTTATATAACTTATTTTTAGTTGCCGAGCTTTGGAGAAGGGGGTTACCATCTCACGTTCGTCTTTACTGATCTATAATACAATGCTATTAAAACTATATGTTGGTGATAATGTGCATTATTTGAAATTTTATTTTTACTATATCTTCTTATGCAATAACTTTCAAGTTCTTAACTAACCACCTTGCACAACAGTGCTATTCTCTTAGACTATAACATGCACACTCCGGACTTGCAAATTGCAATGGACTGATTGCGTCAACTGCTATAGATTTGTATCTTAAACGACTCACAGCTAGACACTACAATCCATATTTTGACCTTGCTGAATTCGGTACGGATAAAAGAACCGGACATACGTGTGGGCCTTAATGACCGGGTCCGCGATCCGACGAAGTCAGATTGCCTACCTTGCTGGCTTATTATTCGCACAATACCGCTTTTCTCTAATACGAAATTCACTTACTATACTTTTTCCAAGTCGTTATCACATCATCGTTTATCATTATTCGAATGTTTTGAATTTTCGTTGGTTGTAATTTTTTTTATTCATTCGTTTTCTCAATTTATAACCATGTTGTAATAAATATGTATTATTTCAGTATTATTAATCGAACCGACGCACGGACGGTTAATATTTTTCTAATCGGCACTGCCTACCGATGGTGCCCGTCGTCGTCGTTTTTGTGCATTTAATATATTGTTTTTGTCTTATTCCTGGTACCTTGGTTATTATTCTACGATGAGTTTAGTATGTATATTTAGTAATTCGACAGTACTGTTAGATTTTTGTTGTTTATTTACTAATTTTTTTCAAAAAAAAAAACCAGGTATTTAAGAATGACGCCGTCCGTGTTTCCTCGGCTCCCACTCCTAAATCATACATTTTTCGATTATTTATATTATTAAATACCTATTATTACTTTTCACTAATCTATAATAACTGATGGTGCCCGCCGTCGTCGACATGTTATGTGCATTTAATATATTGTTTTTGTTGTATACGTTTTGTTTTGTTCTTAATAGCTAAAAATGCTTTTTCAACTAATCGTTCTAATATTTTATAATAACAAACAGATATTTGTGAATGTAGACAGTATTGCTCAATCTGCACACAGCATTCGGATTACAGTAAACAATAATATTTGTTTATTTTGTGAGTATATTATATCGTTTCACAGTGTTTTAGTTTTAATAAATTATAATAATTTATTATAGGCGTATCGATATATAGCTGAAATATGGTTGTAAAGTTCAGTGTATACAGTCAACATCAGTCAGAATAATAATCAAATATACAATCATGATACAGATCACCAATCGTTCCAATATTTTATAATAACAAACAGATATTTGTGAATGTAGGCAGTATTGCTCAAATCTGCACACAGTATTCGGATTACAGTAAATGGTAATATTGGTTTTGTTTGTGAGTATATTATATTGTTTCACAGTATTTTAGTTTTAATAAATTATAATAATTTATTATAGGCATATTGATATATAGCTGAGACATGGTTGTAAAGTTCAGTGTATACAGTCAACATCAGAATAATAATCAAATATACAATCATGATACAGGTCACAAATTGTTCCATTATATCAGTAATAATAATAACGCACAGGTATTTACAGGAACTTATGCAGTATCTATTGCATTGTACGTACATAAATCATAATTTTATTATTACTTTCTTAGTTCCACTATCACCTCATTTTGACATTATATTTGAAATATACTATCAGTAAATTGTATACACATACTATATTTTTATTATGTAAAAAGTTGTTTTATGGATTGTCATATAATTTATAATATAATTTATAGAATTATTATATATTAGCTTTATTAAATATATTATATACTTGGTGCATTTTTTTTACTATTTATTAATTATTATTATTATTCACTGTGATTTATATGCTAAACTCATGTGATTGTGTTTTATATTTACAAACAAATTGCTATTCATTAGATCTCAATGATGACTCAAATACACACAAATGGTCACCACCTGTATCATTTTATATGTGAATCGCACAATGCATTTATATGAAATTCAGCTAATGATACTACACTAAGAAAAACTATGGGATATTAGGATAACTCAAGATTAGATGAAATACATACATATATATGTATAATATTATATTTTCCAATGAATTTTATTTATTACTCGGTATACCATTAATACCAATGATTGAGTATTTATTATAATAATAATAATAATTATTATTATTATTACTATTACACTGTAGGCATGTACTATATTCTATTTAAAAAAAAAATGTTGGTTAATGAAATATTATACTTTTTATTAATACTGTTAAAAAATTGGAGACAGTGACATTTATGAGTCAGATAGCTACATTGTTTTTAAAGTTTATATAATTATAATCATCATTAACTATCATAACTCATGAGCAATTTACTCATGGCAGTTAGAATATTTAACTATTCTATAAAAAACACAGGTAATGATTAAAATGGTATACCTTATGGATTTACAGTTAAATATCCTTAGTGTACCACTGCCTGTATAAAGTGTAAATTATACATAAAAAATTATAACATGTAGATATTATCCATTGGAACGGCTGTTATATACGATATATAATTTTTAGTAGTAGTATTTATGATTTTTTTTAAAAAGTTTTTATATTTATTTGAATTGTTATAACCTACACACACAGTGCACTTCAATTAATATATAAATAATATAAATGTACTCAAATTCTGTTTTTTATGTATTCCTTTAGCCTTTTCATTTAGCATTTATTATATTTTTATTTACTTTATAAAGATTATATTATATATTACACAAATAATGTTTGTAATGAATAATTATCGTTTAACAAACATTATTTGTGTAATAGAAGTATAATAAATGCTAAATGAAAAGGCTAAAGGAATACATAAAATAAACAATAATTATTCATATAAATATTCTAAATTTTAGTGCCCCGTCGTCGACACATTTACTAAATTACTGATGTTTTGTGCATTTATTAATATATTGTTTTTGTTCTATACTTTTTGTTAATGTTTTGAATATATATATACATATATATTATGTTAACAATTTAATTATTATACACAAATAAATATTATGTTTGATAGATTGATAAAAGTTCTTATTAAATAAATATAATTCTCCTAATTGACGTGCATTTAATTATAATTTTATTCCATTTATTATTATTTTTCATTATATATTTGAAATGTACCATTTATTGTAAATGTTATGTATACAATTAATTAGTTATCATAGTTTAATTATGTACAGTATCAGTGGTTAGATTATACAGATCCACTATTCAAACAACTAAACTGAAGTTTTAACTTTCTGTAATATTATTACTAATTTATTAAGTTTTAAATTATTATATTTATTAATATTTTTATTTTATAATGCATAATAATGCAATCTTTGTATATTCCAGTAGAATAGGAAGACTAATGATATTGCTTAAGGAACTGAAAACAATAATATACAATTGATTAATTTCTCACTCTTCAGCAAAATTAATATAAATGCATACTCACCAACTTTTTAAAGTACTCTGAAATTTTAAAATATATATAATTAGAACATTGATAGAAGATGGAAGATTTGTTAATGTGTAAAATAATAATATCAACAACTATAATACCTCAATATAATTGACGTTTGTTGTTTCTGCTGTTGTTGTTGCTGCTGTTGTTGTTGCTGTTGATGCTGCAGTTATCATGGCTGGTGTAGGCCTTACACCAGCCATTGCCATCACATCTTTAATTCCTGAAATTAAGACTTAAATAAATAAAAATAAAACTAAATTTTTAATATCACAATACAGTTTACTTACTCGGGCATTAGGCCATATAATGGCTAAGTTTTTTACAATAATAACATTCTGAAAACCAATTATATGTTTATTATGTATGTTAAATTAATATATACGTATTAAATATGTTTTAATATAAATGTATATTATATTAATAAATGCCAACATCAGTTGGTGGATATATTCGTCAATATACAGTATATGTATTTGTTTTTAATAGTTTTTACAACAGTTATAATTTTAATAATTAATTGTTAATTAAATTAAAAAAAAATTTATGACTAAAAACTCTTGAATTTTATAATATAAAAAAATATAATAATAATTTATTATATCCGTTATTTCCCAATTGCCATTTAAATGGTCACAACCGGTAATGCCCAACTGCATAATGCCCAATAGCATGTCTCAATAACTTAGGACTTTTTTTTTATATCACTACTTAATTTGGGACCGAAAGGGTTAAATCGACAAGCTTATATTTTCAATTCAATGAATAGGTACTTCATAGTATTATGGAAATTAATAAATGAATAAACGCAAATTATAAAGTTGCAATGTATGGAATTAATATTGTTTTTGTTGGTTTTATAATAAAAAAAGTATATATATATATATATATATAAAAATAAAAGGTTTTATAATGTAAAAAAAGATATATTATAAACTTACTATTTTTCTTTTTGAATTTATTATTGCATTGTCTTTGTGGTCTTTGTCCTCCGCCACCGGTGCCACCTCCCCTTCGCCCACCTCCACCACCGTTATGGTACACATTTTGATGACCAATATTTCCGTAAACGTTCATTTTCTAATCTTTAAGTTAGAGAGTGGGTTAAATTTGAATATATTTTAAAGTAAAAAAGTACGTAAGTACTTACTCTGACGGTGGCAAAATGTTAAATGAAAAATTAATTACAACCGCATTCCGCATGGTTTAATTGACACAAAGTAGCATTTCCTCCATGAAAACTGGTGGTACACCAGAATTACCCAACAGCTATTTTCGGCTCCGTGTTATAAATATTCGATCAACTGCGCTGTGTGATCGACGATCGTTCAGTTGTTTCCAAACCTTTTTGGGACAACTTTTATGCGGATTATTATTTGCGTATCTTTTTCGTTTTTTTGCAAATAATTATATATCATTTTTTTTTCCTTTCCACCGACCATAAGTAAGTAACTGTACACTATTTATTTAATTAATATTATTCCCTTTTTATGATTATACCATTATATATGTTAGACATTGTATTAATGCAAACAATATACTTCATGTTTATTATACTATATTAAATTAAATTTACGGAGTCGCTGTGTTTTTAGCATGGTCTCTTGCATTTTTTGTGTTTTTATTACTATACATTTTTATTGTAAATATTATTTCACTTTTTCATATTAAGACATTTGATAATTTACGAGCCCCTTTCAGAATCTCCGTACTGCACTTTCCCGATACAAACGACATAGAAAAATGTCGTTTGTACCGGCAGTCACGGATAAGACCAGCCTACCGTCGTGTCCTATTATTTTATTAATGCGTCACTGTTTATTGCACTACAACAATGGTCAAACGTTGTGTTGTAAGTGGAATCGTGGATGGCGTGGTTGGCATTTCATTGCACAAGTAATTAACTTATTAATAATAACTAAATATAATTCAAAACCTACAAATATAATTATATTTATAAATATGTTTATAATTATAATATATAGATTTCCATCAAATGCTCAACGGAGGCGTATGTGGATGCATTTTATGGAGGATAATGTCATAAATGCCCTAGGAATTCGAGTATCATCAACATTCTGTTCAAGGCATTTCGTTGCTGAATGGGATTTTGTGAGATCTGTAAATGTTCGTCGTTTAACTGATACAGCAGTGCCAACAATAGTAAGTTTTTGACAATTTAATTAAGTTTATTATTCTCTTATTATTATCCCTCTATAATAATATCTTTAATTTCTCTCTATAATCTCTCTTCTATTCTCAAGTATGTTTAATATATACATTTATATAGATTGTCAATATGTATAGTAGTAGGTTTTATTATTATTATTATTATTATTCATAATAAATAAATGCAAATTATTCTATTAAATATTAATAAATTGATGTCATTCACACAAACCTACAGTAAGTCCACCATTGTGTTGTTGTTTGTGGGAGTTTTATGATGTACAAACAAATATATTTAATATACTTTAACTACCATTTTAATTTAATTTTGATTTAATTTTTTATGTTGGTTAAAATTTGGTTTGTCAAGTGCAAAAAATTACATATTTACTCCATACTTTCATATACTATTCATATTTAATTTTTAATGTATAAAAATAACTATGATTCTATAGGAAGTAGTCGAACAGCAACCGGCACGACAGGAAGTTCATCCATACATCCTAGAGGAAGAGGTTGATTTCCAAATGGATGGAGGAGACGACGTGAAGGTCGTCATTGTTCAAATGGATGAATTGGACGATGTGGAAGCCCAGATGGATGTGAACAACCAAGTCGAAGTTATTGAACTTCAAATGGACGGAGACAACTGTTGCTCGGGGATGTTGAGATCGTCGATGTTCTACCTGCTGATGCGTAAGCGGAATTTGATTTAATAGAAACTGTATATGATTTTCAGTTTAAGCAAGTTCTCCTGAACGTACCAGCCGAAGTGCCGAGGGACAGTGTGCTTTTGATAGACCGTCCGGCTGCTGTTCGGAACCCACTACCAGAACAAAATTACATTGGGGCATTGAATGTAGTATGCTTCTTAGCCGAGCGTAGGCCACGAGGTCATTTTGCATTGTGCTGCAATAATGATCAAATGAGAATAACTTTGGGACCCCTATTATTGCAACAAGCACCGGAACTATTAATGAGTTTGTTAGTTGATGATTCACAGGTGGCAAGAGAATATCGAGGTAATATTCGTCGGTACAATAACACTCTAGCATTTGCTGCATTCTCCACTGACCTGAACCAAAGACATTTGCCAGGTCGGGGACCAAGAGTGTTCACTGTACATGGGCAGGTGTACCGCAGAATTACAAATGACGTTGTCAATAACGACTTGAGACATCCAAGATACTGTGAGTTGTATTTCGTGGAATCTGGGGAGGCATACCAGATTCGCATGCAACAGCAGCCAGACCGACTTTCTGAGAGGTTGATAACAGACTTAGATACAATTTTACGCCAGATTAATCTATTTGCACAAGCATTTAGGTAATATTAATTTACCTGCTACTTTTTTTAGTGCTACTTATACATAATTAGTTTTGTATCATTTATTTATCTACCACTGAGAGTGCAATTTTCGAAAATTCACATTGAATATGTCATGTATTTAATAGGAATTTATGCAGTGCTATAATGTGATAATCAAGTGCTTGAATATTTTATTATTTAAAAATGAAGAGTACTATTACCTATATATTGTTGTTATTTTGTACTGGACAATGGTGTATTACAAATTTCAATTGTTTGTATTTCAAACTAAATCACATTGATCTTGCAGCAAATAACTGAGCCATGGTTAAATTATTTGAATTTTATTTTTTTTGATAATACATGTAAAATTATTTTTATATATCTATTTTAATTTTGATGTTCACTTTGCAACAGTGCATTTATATAATATTGTGCATATAGTAAAGTATTATTATAATATAAGGTCATAAGATTTTAATTTTAAGATTTTAATTATTTTTTTGATAAAGTGATTTATGCACAATATATATAATTTAGTATTACAATAGTTAACAATTAAACTTCTCCGCTGATTTCTGTACAAATTCTAAACTTCTGATATATAGAATACTCTGTACCCATAATTATTTTATTCTTATAATTATAAAAACTAATATTTTCAATTAGAGGTTTTCCATTTAAAGTAATATTATTGGCTTATAATAATTTATTATCTATTTAATTCAACAACGCTATAATATGATTTTTAAATTTTGTTAACAAACGTTATTCTAATATTGTTAGTTGTTACTTAAAACCACATCACAACTCATATTACATTGGTTCTGCTGCAAATGCCAGAGTCATGATTCAATTTCTTTTTCTTTTTTTCTTTTAATACATATATATATATATATATATATTTTCATATATTATTTTAACTTTTGTGTTCACTGCGCAACAGCAGTGCATATACATACTATCTACTCTACATAATCATGGTATTATTTTCATTATGTTTGAAATCAAAGTTGTATTATTTTATTTTGCTGCTATTGTTTATTTTATTTAATTATTCTATGCCTTATGTTAATTCGATATATATGCTCTTAACATTATAAAGGATTCACTCATGCATATTAATATATTATTATTATTTACTTATTTTTTCTATTCATTACAGTTACATGAGAGCAGTGTGGTTGCAGGAGCAACAAATGGCGGCTGACAACCTTATGGTACAACCAAAAAGAGTCACCATGCACTTTGTCACAGACCCTAGAAACGATCCGAGGCGGTATAATCTGCCGGCTGGACAAGTGAACGAAGTATCAGTCGTGTTCGCCGGTGACCAAGGCCAACCGCCGAGGAACCTCGATTTGGTCATCTATGATAAGAATCCAGTGAATCCGGAATACCTTATGCAAAGCATATCATACGGCTCACAGCACACAGATCCAATGTTATATCCGCTCTTCTTTCCCTATGTTGTAATGGGATGGCATTTTAATTTGTTTCAGGAGGAGGGTGGTCGTCAAAATGCTGTCCGCACTCGTAACAGTCTCCGGGAGATTGTCCGTCACCGTTTGGCTATTCGTTACCAAGGAAACAATGACTAAAGGCATCCGAAATTGAGTTTCTTACATGCAGGTGGTTTTTTGTTACAGCAGTACGTGTGTGATCAGTACGTTCATATGAAAACGAACAATCTACGCTTTATCGAACCAGAAAGCATTGTTCTCTGAAGCGTATCAGGGCCTTGTGGATCACATTAACCAACACCTTCACATAGACATACCCGCACCCGTTGGCCACCGGATGATTTTTCCGTCAACGTTTACTGGAGGTCCACGTTACATGAAACAGATTTACCAAAACGCAATGGCCGTCGTTTGTAAGTACAGTAAACTCGACCTGTTCATCACATTTACGTGTAACCCTAGCTGGCCGGAAATCACAAGCAACCTTGGTCGCAGGGTTAACGCAAGCGATATACCCGACCTGGAAGCGAGGGTGTTCAACGCTAAACTCAACCAAATGATGCAAGACATAACAAAGAACAAGGTATTTGGTCACGTTGATGCGTATATTTATACTGTTGAGTTTCAGAAACGCGGTCTACCGCACGCTCACATACTCATCATCTTGAGTGAGAATTTATTTTTATAGTTCTGTTTTTTTTTCTATTTGTCTTTGGAGAGAGAAATGTTATATAATTTATTGTTGTAGTTCTAATTTCTTCATATCTGGTTTTTTTTTTTTGTTTTGATTTGTCTTTAGAAAGAGAAATGTTATATAATTTATTTTTGTTTTACAAAACTTGGGGAAAATGAGGACTTTCTTGCGTTCACCCCTGCTATAATACTATTTACACTATATGTTGGTGGTAATGTGCATTTTATTTCTGAAATTATCGCCGTTAGTCGGCGTGGGCCTTGGTGGCCCTGGATCTTGGTGACCCTGAGCCTTGGTGGCCGTGATTATTATTCGACAACCGGATTCTGCTTTATATGAATAGGGTAGGTATCGACTGTCGTGTGTGGAGAGAAAGTTTAACAACCTCCACGTGGTTCTCTCTGGATGCGAATGCATTGCAAAATGTATTCGTAACTAATGTTAAACAGAAATACACCTAACAGACTTTCCTACATTACTAACTTAATCCCATTACAGCACTATTCACCTGGACCTGAAGGCACTCAATAGACATTCAAAGCGTTGTACTGACGGCTAGACAAAGGTTTATAACCTTACCAATCTCAACACGGACAAAAGAACCTATATATGCATTCACCACTGTGACATGGTGTGCCAGCTGATTAGCACAATACCACATTTCTAATTTAAATTCATTTACCTTACATTCAACTACATACTTAGAGTAAGTTATCCATTTACACCCTAAACTGCTAAACACTTATATTTCGATCTTCCAGATTTCGACATAGACAACAAAACAACGGCGCATACTGTTGAATACCATTTTGACAATTTTCAAGCCGGGACTCTGAATGACAAATATCCAGACCTCCTTTATAATATTGCCTCTGATGTGTACCCAGTACTATTTATACAGTTTTATGATATTTTACTATTGTATGATATATATATATAGTATATAGTACTTATTATTTCCTTATTATTATTATATGTATATAATAATATATATTAATATACTCTATAGTATTATTGGTTAATTGTAAATCTGTTATATCCGTTACATTATAATGTTGTTTTAAATAATTCATTTTCATTTTTTTTTTTTTTTTATTATGTTCTTTTATATTTGTATATACTTTTTTTGGTAGTTTGCTTTTTATATTATTCTCATTGATCATTGATGTGCATTACTTTCATGTTTATCTCAGTTTTACATTATATTTGTGTTGCACTTTCAGTAAATTTAATACACCTGTTAAGTAAACAGTTACCAAATAGTTATATAATATTTTATTCGAATTTTAATTTAATTAATAGTTTTAATTATTGATTAGTTAGTATTAGTAGTAGTAGGTAGAGTCGTATAATTTGATTAATTATTTTACAATACAGTAATGGTTGGTTTGATAAATACTTTCAAACTATTAACTACTATTATAATTACTATTTATATGCAAAATTCATATAAGTGTGTTATATACTTAAACTAAATTTCTTCTACTATTCATGCATTGATTTATATTCTAATTTGAATACAATAATTATATTTTAATATAGATGTGTGTATAACATAATAATATGTATTAACAATAAGATGTATAGAGTATTACATTAATTTGTATTATTGGTTCATTGTGAGTTTATTATATTGGGTTAATTTTATAAAATACAATAGGTATATCCGTATATATAACAAATGACTGTCTTCAAACTAGACTTAATGATTCATTCCGATAGATGTTAATTAAATGCAATATCTCTTAGGTGTATTATTAATATCATTAACTGTAATAGTATTTATAATATTCAGAATGTCTGTTGAATGATAATTATTCATATATTTAAGTATATGGCGTTAACAACTATCGATTTTCAACCTAAACGACTTACAGCTAGACTGTACTTACAGTACTTACTCTACTTACAGTAGACACTACAACTTCTATTTCTATACCCCCTTATTTTGACATTGACTAAAGAACCGGACATACGCGTGGGCCACAGTGACAGGGTTCGACAATCTGAAGAACCTACTCGCTAAACAGTGGTTTTTTTTTCATTTAAATATACTTAACGCCTATCAATTCCACATGAATCGACCAATTGCTAGACATTAAAATTTAATATATATATATAACGTTAATAACAGCTATTGATTTTCATCCTATACGACTGATGCCTAGACATTACGATTTCGATACAGACAATAGAACTGAACATACGAGTGGGGCACAGTGACTGGGTTTGACAATCTGACCGAACTACTCGCTAAACAATAGTATTCTTTTGAATTGAAATGTCTATAACGCCTATCAATTCCACATGAATCGACCAAAAACTAGATATTAAAACTTAAATATAGGTACCAAATTTGTGATTTTCAAACTATGACTCTGAACGGCAGACGTCAAATAACCGGACTTCCTGTGACCCATCTTTGCGCCGTAGGCGCGATGATAAACATCCATCATCTGTGACCCGTCTTCCCACCGTAGGCGGGATGACACACCCGGGTCGGTGGGGGGGTGTTTGGGGCGCAGCCCTAGCTAGACGAAGTCTAGTTTATATTCATAAAGTGAGTGATTGGTAGTGGTTATGGTGGCGGCCACCGCGCACCGTGACAATACAATGTTCTACGACGAGGTCACGCGGCGGCGGCGGTGGGCGGCACGCGATGCTTGACTACTTCGCACGTTTTCATAATAATACAGATAGGGGTGAACTGTGCCGTATGTATTATCATTTATCAGTGTTTGAGTAAACGGATGTGAGTTGAAGTCATTGAACTATATGTCACCTAAATGCTCACCAAGCAGTGTAGCCCGAAACGGTATGTTAAAACGAGATGGGACATACTAATGCTGTTACTATCTTTGTCTTACACATGGCGGTAATATCTTAAATTCCGCGACATTATTTTAGTTTGATTCTTAAAATTTGATATCTTATTATTTATTTTATAACTTCCACAAAATCTTTATGATTACTTTAATAGAATATAAATAATTAAACGATAAATAAATAGTTTATTAGTAGATAATTATAATTTATTATATAACAAGCAACAAGTATTAATAAATGCTTTTTTTGTGAACTTCTTTATTTGTCATATAAATGTAGAGGAAATTTCAGTTAATTGTATGTTTAATTTTGAGAATAAATTAAGTAGTAAATTGAGAGTTAGGTTTTAATTCATAACTAAGCATATAAGATGACGACAATTGTTAGGGATGATAAATATACATTCGAGGGACCAGTTGCAATAACGATTTTAAATACAAATATAATAAAAAATAATAATAATAAATTCCCCTTAAATTGGTGTGAGGTAGGCAACCAAAGTCTTACGCCATAAATGTGAAGTGTATGCAAATCAACATACCGCCGTCAATTTATTGATGTATGCAATTGAATACGTTCAAGTTAGGCGGCACCATTAATGACGACAATGGCGAGGAACACGGAACAACAAGAGATTTACGGATGGAACCAATTATTCACAAGGAAGTCAGAGGAGGCAGTCTAATTAACGGGGGAGGATTTATGCAATGATCACAGAGTTCACATAAATTCGGAATACATTTAACACTAAACAATCAAAAACACATTTACGAACTAACTTAACATACGTGACGAGTAGACGGGAATGGTAACTAATGGCGTGGAGATCTAGACGACCTGGGCGGCCTCGCACACACCACGCCGGATGCTGGTGGTCTTACGCGCTGCAACCACAGGATAACGGCCACCAATCCCAATCTCGGGCGATTGATGATTCACCGATGAGTTATGTACTGCTGTCTCACAGGCGGCGATGGTACCGCTCGACCAGGTTGACGAGGACAACACAGATAGATATATATATAAAAACAAAAAAAAAACTCACGTGGATGTTGGTAACCAGAAACACTTTATTGTTGAGTGAATAATAATAATAATAATAATAATTGTAATTGCACTGCAATGGGATACACACAATAAAGAATAGGTATCAGAAAAACGACTAATACAAAAAAAGGTGATTGATTCAATCAAGATCGACACTAACAAATTAATTAACGTGGTGCTGTAATAGCGACCGACGATTAAAAAAAAAAGGAAATTTGTTGTTTTATTAACAAACACAAAAAGAGATGGTGCACGTTAGGCGACCAACGAACGACAGACAAGAAAAAATATAAATATATTGCAACAATTGTGAACAAAACGAAAAACACGATAAAATAATATAAATACGATTATCACATAATAAACAATTACAAAGAGCCATTAATTGGAAAAATACAAGAATATAAATACAAAATAACACTAAACACAAGGGGACAGGTAACACACGGACAGAAGGCTGCGCCGTCGCCGACTTTATAATGATCACAATAAATTTTAATTGGCGCCGCCACGGCTGCCCGGAACGTATCGGCGCAAACAACAATTTTATTTTTAGTAAAGTAACTAATATTTATTAAAATAAAAACATAGTATTTGTAATATTATTCAAAATTGAAAGAAAAGTTACTACACTACTTACCCGAAGTTGACTTACCACTTACCTCAATTATTGTAATTACTACTTTTCTAACTTAACTTAATATTGAAGATTTATAATCTAGGAACGAATAATACCATGATTAATCCCATTTCTAGTGACAAGACAGTCAAGAGTGCTGAAGTCATACCCAATAGCAGCGCGTGAACAAAATTTATGGGAGACTTAATATTTATGTAAACAAATGAAAATCATTATTAAATAATTCATGTACAATTTTTTAATTTTTTGGTTCCATCATTTCAATATTGGATCAAAAACGCTACAAGATAACGTACTACACAAATATATGCAACGAATAACGTGTCGCCCGTGGCAGAGACTAGACTCCCGGACCATAGATTAAATATTTAATCTATGATAGAGTTGACAACAGTATATTATTTACACATAATATAAATCACACAAATACTTGAAAATAATTTAAAACAATTTTTTTTCATATGTATTATTGGAGAGACGCCGTTTCAAAGTCTCCCCTAACGCACCGCCACTGGTCATACTTATAGTATTATATTATACAAATACAAACATTGAATAATCATAAAAATTAAATGTTTAATTAAATAAACTGGTTATTATAACACACAAAAAAATTTTGTAAACATGTTACCAACGTCGTTGATTATAATTTATAATATAATTAATGCCAATATTATATAACTTAGATTAAACATGATTAAATAAAATTAGTTTGTTTAATTTATGCCTAAGGGATGACTTTGAACCTTGTTTTTGCTGTATTAATTGTTTACACTGAGTATGCACTCTTAAAGTACAATAATATGAAGATATAAATTTTACAATTTTCATTTCGTGTAATTCTTAAATGCATGTATCAATAACTGGATAAATAGGATATACATTTTTTACTTAATTCAAAAACTGTCTTTGAACTTTTAATATAATATCTTTTTTAAAGTTGTTATTTTTTATGTTTAAAAAATATGCTAGATAAAATTTTTCAATGGATAATATTATTTCAAAAATTAATATTGAAACAAATTTCAGTTTGACACGATTTTTAAAATTTGTAAAAAGAAACATAATCTGCTACTAGTATTAATGAATACCTAGTTATGATCCTTACTAAAAATATCTTTATTTAAAATTATATCTTCATAAAATAAACATGGCCACTTCTCAATAAATATTTAAGTTTAAGTTTATAACTTAAGTGACAGAACAAAAAGTTAAACGAACAATATAATTAATTATTATTTATTGGTAAACACAAAGAAATCATATTATTATGTGTGATAAAAAAAGATACCAGCACCATTCTTATCTGCTGTCTTTTTCTAACATGTCGTTTTGGTTATGTTTACATTGGTCTTATAGCTGGTGAGCATTCCAGTTATCATATAGTTCAATGGTAGAAGTATTCAAATACTTTTAACGTTATATATTTTCGATGACGTTTCAAATCTTTTTTTTGTAAGTACCAAATACTAATATTTATACTGAATACTTTTTAATTTATTTTTACTATCCATTCCAATTCATAATAGTTTTGATCAGTACTTGGGTAACTATGGCTGATGATTTGTGGAACAAACAAGGTGTTTTCTCTAAAAATAGATGTTTATTAACAGTATTCATATTTATCATACTATTATTATTTAATTATAATATTAATTGTAGAAAAAAAAAGGTAAATACCGGGTATTAATATATTATGTAGAAAGAAAATATATTGTTTCATTCACTTTGTTATTAACTTTTGGGTTAATATAATTTTTTTTTTATTTATAAGTAATATTAATTGTGTCTCAGTGGTCTAATATACATATTATACACTATGTAAAGGTCATTAGGTTATTAGTAAAACTAATTTAACACTTTATTATTAAAAAACTCAAAAGTATTATTTGAAGTTTTAATAGTTTAAGGTATATTCGAGTGATTTTTTAAATACATTTTAAAAATATTCTTTACAACACAGCATATTATTATTATTCCTACGACTTGTGGAATTTGATCAAATATTGTTTTAGATAAACTAAAACCTATAGGCAGTTTTAACATAGTTATATTATAACATGATAATATTGATATAAAATTAAAATAAATTTAAAAATCATAAAATTATTAATAAGCAAATAAATGAATGTAATAGGTATAGTTGGTCTCTGACAGCCGTTCGAGAAGGTAGTGTGTTAGTATGTACCGTGAGTTGCCTTATCTCTTTCATATTATTACTGTCAATTTCATAATTCATACCCATATTGTTATGGACGAAGAAAAATACAACGAAATCATGGCATCCATAAAAGATTTAAAATCTCAACAAGGTAAAATTATTTCCTCATTAAATAATCAAAATGAAAAATTTAATAAACTATACAATAAATTTGACGAATTATTTAAGACGGTTTTTGCTCTATCAGAAGATAATAAGTCTTAAAAGGAAAAGCAGAAACTTTTGGAAAAATAATAGAACTCCTTGAGTGTAAAACTACACTATCTACCTCGACCACTCCGGAACAAGACATTATTTCTGAATTAATAGATAGACAAATGCGAGCAAATAATATTATCATCTTTAATTTACCAGAGAGTAATAATTCTGATCAATCTCAAACATCCGATGATACTCAAATTAATGATATTTTAAATAAGGTGTTAAATGCAAACGTATCTGTGCTTTCGTGCTCACGCTTGGGTAAAACCAATAACTCACCTGGGAAATTGCGACCTGTAAAAGTTGTTCTACACAGTGCGTCAGAGATTCTCAATGTTTTACGATTACAAGTAAATTTAAAAACTTCAACTGAATGGGGCAACATTCGCTATGCTTCAGACCTGACGATGAAACAACGAGAATATATGACATCTTTACGAAATGAACTTCAACGTCGTAGAAGTAACAATCAAAACAATCTTATAATCAAATACATCAAAGGTATTTCTTCTATTGTTAATACCTCAAAAAACTTCTAGAAAATTCCAATATAGACTGAAGTATATATTACCAAAATGTACGTAGTTTATGTAATAAGTTGTCTTTTCTAAAATTTATGTCTCCTGTATCTATGTATCCCATACTGGCTTTTACTGAATCATGGTTAAATGATAAAATCTTATCGACAGAATTAGGTTTAAATGATTATATTGTATACAGATGTGACAGAAGTAGTCAAACAAGTTCTTTATCATGAGGTGGCGGCGTACTTTTAGCCGTGAAAAACTCTATTTCCTCTAAACCAATATTAGTATTGAGCTCTTGTTTGTAAATATCCAACTTAAATATCAGTCTATTATTATCGGTTTAGTTTATATTCCTAATAAATTAGATGAAAACGCGTTTAATGAATACTTTAATTGCGTAGAATCAATTTATATGAAATTTCCGAATGCAATATTTCAACTTCTAGGTTATTTTAATTTACCATCATCGAAGTTACCTAACTCTACATCTTATATTAATAATCAACTATCATACCTCAAATTTTCTCAATTCAACAGCATAAAAATGTTCAAAATGCAATTCTTGACCTTGTAATGTCTAATTCTTTTCTTATAGACGTTGATAAAATTGATAATCCTCTTGTCCCTATCAATAAATTACATCCTCCGTTAAATATTATTCTTAAATGTTCGTATAATGAAACTCTATCACATTGTAATTATTTTTATAAATGGAATTTGGGTGATTATATATCCATTATCAACTATTTAGGTTCCATCGACTGGATAAATAATTTTAAAACTGGCAATATAAATGAAAATGTAGATTTTTTTTATTCTCATATATATTATGCAATTAATACTTTTATACCCAGATTGTGCAGTATTAAATCAAAGTTTCCTGTTTGGTTTAGTAAATAGTTGAAAAAATTAATAAAACAAAAAAAACATATGCATTATAAAACATCGAATTATTTAAATTCATACTTAGAATTCATCTCTCTATGGAAAAAATGTAGTTATTTTAAACAACGTGATTATAATATTTATGTCAATAATATTCAACGCTTGGTTAAAGTTTATCCAAAACATTTTTGGACATTTTTTAACTCTCAAAAATCAATTAATAAATTACCGTGCACAATATCATACATTAATGAAGAAGCTAATTGTGGTAATGATATAGTTAATTTATTCAAATTGCATTTTTCATCCATCTATGAAGTAAAACAAGTTGATTTATCTATAAATAATACCTCCCCAATTCTTTTAGAACCTATTAATGAAATTAACTTGGATAAAAATGATATTTTTAATGAATTATGGTTCATAAAATTGAATACCTCGCCAGGTACAGACGAAATTTTTCCTATCTTTGTGCTATGTGCTATTATAATAATCCCAGTACTTCATTTTTGTTTAATAAATCATCGCATACTGGTATTTTTCCTAATAAATGGAAAACTTCATTTATTTCACCAATTTATAAGAATAAAAACAAAAATTGTATACAAAATTACCGTCCTATATCAAAAATATCTTTTATTCCTAAATTATTTTCTAAACTTGTTAATAAAAACCTTATGCCATTATGCAATAATATTTTAATCAATGAACGACATGGTTTTCAAAAAGGACGTTCAACAATAACTAATTTATGTATATTTAAGGAATCAATATTAAAATCTTTGAAAGAAAAAACACAAACATATGTTATATACACAGACCTGGAAAAAGTTTTTGATAGAGTGAACCATGATTTGTTAATACAAAAACTTAAATCTTATGGATTCTGTAATCCACTTCTCTCGTGGTTTAGTTCATTCTCAACAAATAGAATACAAAATGTTAAATACGAATATTTCATTTTAGATAATATTTTTGCTATATCTAGTGTACCTCAAGGGGATCACTTATCTCCTTTATTATTCTTGATTTATATTAATGATTTATCAAGCATAATAAAATATTCCAAATTTCTCTTACTATCAGATGATTTAAAATTATTCAAAGAAATTCGCTGTTATGAAAACGCAATTCTTTTTCAAAATGATGTAAATTCTTTTCAAGAGTGGTGTAATGATAATGGTATATCACTAAATATATCAAAATGTAAAATTATCTCATTCTCCCAAAAAAAATAACATTATTCATTATGATTACGCTATTAATAAATGCAATATCACTAGAGTAAATGATTAAATGATCTAGGTATCACATTTAATCCAAAACTTTCCTCCAATGCCTATATTGATATTATCACCAATAAAGCGTTAGCTAAATTTGGTTTCATAAAACGTACATGTAAAGATTTTCACGATAATATTGCTCTCAAATTATTATATTTTTCTTTAGCTTGTTCTCATCTTGAATATGCATGTTTAGTATGGAGAAATAATATATCAAATCAATTACAATGTCTCTCGAAAGTATAAAATAATTTGTTGCGATTTTTATGCTACCAATGCAATATACGTAGAATTCCTCACTCAGGTTATGATATTGCACATACATTTTTTAAAATAACGCCATTAGATAAAAGATTTAAATAATTTTATTGACTGTCCAGAATTAATTGAACGTTTAAATTTCAAAATTAATATTCCTAATGCAAGATATAAACACTTATTTTATTTACCCTGTATTTCAAAAAATTACCTTTCTTTATCTCCTTCGTATATTTTTATGTCAGCCGCGAATAGCACAAATAATTTAGATTTCTTTCATACAACACTAGAAGATCTAAGTAAATTATTTTAATGTATACATAATAAATTCTATATTATTTGATTTATAGATTTTTATACACATATATATTTTTTTGTATGCAGTTTATTGTTTATACTTACCATATTTATAATTAATTGTTATAACTTTTTTTTACTTTCAAATATCATGTAAATTGGAATTTTATTTCCGTAATAAAGATTATTATTATTATTACCAATATTGATAATAGGTATATCAACCCGCATATACGCGTTGATTTAGGGTATCCATAATTTTATATGCTTGCTTTTTTACGTTTTTTCATTTGTTATTAGTTCCCATTTCAGGAGTATCCTGTAACAATATGTATTTCTATGGGAAACAATATTATTTTTTTTTTATGCTAATTTTTATTATTTGTCTATTTTATCTGGATTTTTTGATGTTACTTAGTCGAAATTCGGAATGACACATTCGGGGTTATTGAGTTATTCATGAAAGACTTTGTATAATTCAATTGATTTTTACAAAAGAACACTATTATTTAATTTGTTCGGTATTATATTTTAATTTATATTAATATTTTGTAATTAATGAATTTTTTTATCACCATTCTCTACTGTCCCTACTGTTAATATAACACGTTTTTAATGTTTAAGTTTATGATAATAAATTTCAAATATTTATTCGACTGTACCCATTCGTATAACATACATAGACTATGTGAACGAATTTCTAGCTTAAAATCGAAACTATAATAATAATTTATCTTTTATACTTTTATGTCATTCATATTGTTATACCACTACCTATGTTTAATAACTGATATTTTTGTATTACAAGGGTCAAACCCGTTCAATAAAATACATAAAATAAATAAATTAGACAAAATATATCAATAATTTAATTAATTATTTAATACTTTTTATTGGAAACTATAAATTTGAATAATTCCGATAGTACTGTTAGGCTAAATCTACGGAAAGAATAAATACCTGAATAATTATTTGTTTTTTAAAAAAAAATGGTAGGTTTTCCCATTTGAGAAACAATAACTTTGCAATAGCGCAAAAAATTTATGTATTATAAGACATGGTCTTGTAGTATTTCCACGTGCGTCTAAACATATATTTTCAAAAACATGAATTAAAAAAACCAAAAAAATATAAGTATAAAAATGGATTACTCCTCTTTCGTGAATCATTCTAAATTATAATATATATATATATATATATATTATATTCTTAATACCTATAAACCGATAGTTTGGATTTAAATTGGATGATTTATTGACATATATCCTGTATGAAAATTGATAACTATATAATTGTCATATATATAAATATACATAATTTATAATAATCGAAATTAAAAATATAAAAATACAGAATATTATAAAACTGTCTGTTTTATTATGAATTATTTAACTTTTTCTTTTACTTATTATATCAATGTTTGTCAGCGTGACGTTTTAATTAATATCAAGTTTAAAAATAATAAACATAAACACAGGTAGCTGGTATGTCAGCCCACAATACTTTGAATGTTTTAAACATAACTTTGCTATATTCTCCACAATATGCATTCAACGTCGATGTACTGAAAAATACAATTTTATTAAAATATAATAGTACTTATACATATTTAAATACACGTATTTAGGGGGTATCTAGGGGGTTTTGTTACAAAGGTATTAACTTCGCATTATGGGATAAAGCACGGATATCAGTATAGTCAATTACTCAATTACATATATAATCGCGCCATCTAGTAACGATTTGGTTCTCGGCCATAACGGAAATGATTTCCATCATCTATAGATTGTAATTTACTTTTGAAAAAAAAATAATAAAATAAAATAATAGATTTATGAAGTTATAAGATCAAACTACAATAATTTTTTATTCGTTTATTTTATACACATACTATTGAATATACAAATATAGCAGATGTTTTTTAGTTAGATGCTTAGAGACACACTTTTGTGCCACGACAATTTGAAAATAAATATAGCACTACGTAGAATACAGTCAAAAATGTCATAAAAATTTGTTCATAGAATTGTGCCAGGGAAAATAATAGTTTAACATTTATTTAGTGATGAGCACAGTATGCAGCAGTGTTCAAAAAAAGTTTGAAAACCATTGCATTATATAGTCTTAAAAGGGCGATGTCTTTATTTGCGAGACTATAATATAATCGAAATGATAAGCATTATGACAATTTAAAATAGTTTTCATTATTGAAAGGTAACCATAATTATAATTAGGTATTATTCATTATTTTTTTTTTTTATAGCTGAAAAATCATATACAATGGAATTGATAAAAATGTTAATATATTATTATGTTATCATCGGTTCAATAAAAAAAAAATCTTTTTACCTAATTAAAATCGATTAATAATCGAATTCTAGGAAATATAATATAATTTTTATTGGTCAGACGCCGAATATTATTTACCCTAACGACGTATAATTATAATATTTTATTTACTCATTCTTATATTATGGTAATTATGTGTATAAATAATATATTTTTTGACTCGCACATATAGTAAACAATTGACTCATTTGTATTATGGTAAATGTAATACTGCTGCACAATATAATTTACTAACATAATACGTTATATTTGTATATTATGTTACATGAATGTATTATATTTTATAAATTATACTCAATTTTTTTCTATATTTTCTAGTAATTTCAAGTTGGGAGTAGTTGCATGCACTTTTAATGATTAAATAATGTACGTACCCAAAATACATATATAACTGCATAAGCCTTACACCTTATTGAACCTTAGTATGAGTTATATTAAAGCTTTAGTAACCCATAAAAATCAACAATATATACTATTAATTAATAAATAAACAGTTTAAAACAACTGATAATAAAATACATTTTAAAATTGAATTATTAACTATCGATTTTATGTATTAGGACGAGAGCTAGAGATACGAGTTTGTAAATTGACCAGCTATATGAACAGTTAGGTATATGCCAGTTATCTGTCGCCTCCAATATTCAGCTGATGGCAATGAAAATATTAAAAAAAAATAAAATATACCTGTAATTTACTGTACGCATGACGTAAAAAAATACATATTATAGGTACGATAAAAATTATGTTTTGTGATGGATTTTATTTACTACCGTGCATTATAATTGTGCATATACTCGGGTTGTTGTGGCGTTGTGTTATTGATTTTATGGCGTGATATTTTATTAACTCGTGTGCTCTTCTTGTAACAGTAAATAAACCATTGAAAAAACAACGGATTGTTTAAATATTCGTCAGACCGTATATTAAATAAATAACGGTGAGTTGGTGAGTGGGCGGGAGAGTTAGTAGGTGAGCAACTGAATACTGTTGTTTAGAGTTCCTATTAAAATTATAGTTTATTAATATGATATGTTATATATTTTATGTTATAACATTAAATAATATTTATCATTTTTCATAAAAAAAAAAAATAAAAATTTGTTGAATTAAATATAAAAGTATGCTAGTATAAGTATATAAAATATTAAAATATCTGTAAATGTATATTATATTATCATACACGCCAAACGGTTATTTATAACTCTTCAACGTGCGAAAAAACAATGTAGACCGAATAATTCAACAAATCATTTTATGGCGTAAAGGCAGGTACTTGACTTTTTTGAATGCTACTACGATTAACGGAATAAACATATAATAAAATAATATATCAGTTGGTTCGGAAAGTTCAGAAGGATAACGAAGTATAAACAATGAAGACATGTATAGATTGTTTGATTCTAATTATTGTTCGAGACCAGTGTTTCGTATTCTGAATCCTTCAATTTGTTTTCTTTTATAAGTTAAAATTATTATAAAGTCGAAAATCGTTATAACTAACCACTCATTTTGTTTGCGCCGATGCGTTTTGGGCAGCCGCGGCGGCGCCAATTATAATTATTTTGCTCATTATAATGTCGGCGACGGCGCAGCCTTATCTGTCCATGTGTTTATCTGTCCCCTTGTTTTTAGTGTTATTTTGTATGGGCGTATATACTCCGTACTCCGCCGAAAAGGTCTTTTTATCTGTAAGAAACCCATCGATTGCGCCGGCTATTGATTGTGCCGAATATTTTTTTGTATCGATTCCGCCGAATATATATATATAACATCAAAATATACACATTACATTATACATACTATATACATCATATCTAGCACGACGGTTGAGTGGCACGAAGCTAAGTAAGAAAAAAAACACACTTAATATTAAATATACACTTTATAGAATAAATAAATAATAATTATATATACAATATAAATTTTAAGTATAACCTAAGTATATTTATAAACTCTTAAATCAGTGATTTGTGTACAATATCACAGTGATGGGGAAAAAATAGTTACGATTAATAAAAATCACATATTATGTATAAGTAGGTATCATGTTATATTGAACACGAAAAACGAAAACATAAAAATAAAGTTTAGACTGTATAAGATGTAAAATACTAAATTAATATAGTTACAAAAATAGATTTAAAAAAGAACTGGTGGGCCTCGCTTTGCTGTACAGTTGGTGGTGGAGTGTACCTCGTTTATAGGATAGGTCATTATTACAATGGATTTGTTAAATTTGAATGCAATGATAGATATCATTGTATACGAATAACGATTCTGAACGGAGTTAATATGTTTGTCTAAAATATGTATATAATAATATAGTATTTTATATTTAAATTGAATTATAATGCAATTTCGTAAAAATTAAAATTTAAAACAGTCATAAAATTTTTCCTCTTAAGACTGGTAGAATTTTTTTTATATATTTTTAAAGGTAAGCTTATGGACAACCTAGTGTTAAAATTTTGAATCTTAAGTATAAACAGAAAAAATTTTATGAATTTTCAACTACAAAATAACTTGCAAAATTATCGCGATTTTAACATATTTTATACAAATTTGAACTTTATGGGCTTATAAAAAAAATTTGAGTGAAACCATCTCTGATATTTTTTAGTTACAATTAGTATTACTTATATTTAATCTTTTAATTCATTTTTAAGAGTTTTTGGACGGTCAAAAAAATTTTATAGATATTAAAAAAAAAAAAACTTACAAAAATCGAAAATTTAAATTGTCTATAAATAAGTCAAAATATGTCAAAATACTTTGAAAATTTAACCCTGTATAGATAACACTAATATAAAGATTTGGAGAAAATTTTAAGTTGTTGCGGTTTTTCGTTTTTGAGTTAGAGCATTTTCAAGTTAAAAATTTCAAGTTTCTGCGACTTATACTTTTTGAATTATAAGAAATATTTAAAATCGTTTGACCATAAATCGGTATTTTATTCAATTTCGTAAAAATTTAAATTTCAAACGGTCATAAAATTTTTTCCTTTTGGTCTGGTAGAAATTTTTTTATATATTTTTGAAGATTAGCTTATGGAAAAACTAGTGTTAGAATTTTGAACCTTAAGTATAAATAGAAAAATTTTTATGAATTTTTATCTACAAAATAACTTGTAAACTATCATGATTTTGATACATTTTATACAAATTTTGAGCTTTATGGGCTTATAAAAAAAATATGAGTGAAACGATTACCGATATTTTCTAGTGAGAATAAGTTTAGCTTATTATAAACCTTGTATTAAATTTTCGAGAGTTTTCGGCCAGCTAATTAAATTTTATAGGTGTTTAAAAAAAAAAAAATTACAAAAATCGAAAATTTAAATTGTCTATAAATAAGTCAAAATACTTTGAAAACTTAACCATGTATAGAAAATGTCAATATAAAGATTTGGTGAAAATTTCAAGTTGTTGTGGTTTTTTGTTTTTGAGTTAGAGCATTTTAAAATAATGTAGTTTGTAAAAACGTGATTTTGCATAAAATTCCCGTTTTTTTGTAATTTTTTTATCGTTTTTTTTGATTTTTTCAAAAAGTATTAAAAAGTTGGATTTTTGACTCACCGAAGTACCATCTACATTCACTTTGCTTTCAGAAAAGTTGCTGTTTAAGAAAATCGAAGCATTTTTACTACCAAAAAAGATGTTGTCAGACACAAAAAAAAAAACACATACATCATTGTAAAATCAATAGATTCCATCACTCCGTTCAGAATCTAAAATTGTAATACAACTTGTAACTTTTTTATATCAATGATAATATAACCTAACCAATCTTACTTATATTAAAATAATCAATAAAAGTTTACAGCTGAGTTAATAATAAAATTTGTCAGGATCACCAAAAAGAGACGTCTGCTGGAAATAATATTATTATGTATTTACAAAATCCGAAAATGTTTTAATATTATAATATATAACTTATAAGCTTATATACATAAATAAATTTTCGGCGGAATCGATATATAAAAATAATCGGCGCAATTAATATATACAAATTATCGGCGGAATTGATAAACTCCCATTTTGTATTTATATTATTGTATGCATTTTTCCAATTAATGGCTGTCAGTAATTTTTTATTATGTAGTACTCGTATTTATATTATATTTATCTTTATTGTTTTTCGCTTGGTCGCAATTATTGGACCACATATTAGTGGTGGGCATATCCGGATTTGACAGGTTATCCGTAGTATCCGAATTATTCAATTCAATTTTGTTGTTCGATGTCTCATTTTTAAATTCTAATTATATTTAAATTCATTAACATACATTTTTGAACGGGTATATTATATTTCTGACGCATTCAACTACCAGTGTTGTTTTGTGCTTAGCAATAAAAATAATTAATTAATCTGAATAATCCGAATAATTCGGATACTTCGGAAAATCCGGATTTGAATATTCCGATATTCGGATTTGATGTCCATCCCTACCACATATTATTCCTTTTTTTCCTGTTGTTCGTCGTCGGTCGTTAATGTGACACCATCACGCACCTTTGTCATTTTCTATTCACGTCATTGAGGCTTTTATTTTATTCATATTAAATGCATTTTTCGCTGGTTTAAAATCAACTTTATTATTATTATTATTATTATTATTATTATTATTATTATTATTATTATTATTATATTGTATTAAAATAAATTGTCGTTCGCTATTGAAGCAACATACGTGTAAATAAAGTTTGAACATCGTGGCTGTATTTACCCTGAAATAAAGTGCATATTGTTACCATCAACTCGTGAATTATTTTTATTTTATATTTGTGTTGTGTTATTGTCCTTCGTTGTCCCGTCATCCGGGAGATTACGGAGCAACACAAATCCTTGGTGGAAAACGCCCGAGACCGAGATTGGTGCCCGCTTGGTGTGTTGTGCTGAAACGCGTAAGACCTCCAGCATCCGGCGTGGTGTGTGAGAGGCCGCCCAGGTCATCGAGATCATCTCACCACCTGTACTGTATGTTCCAGTTACCATGTCATTCTAGTCACTCGTCAAGTAATTTTAAGTCTAGTTTTAAGTGTGTCCTGAGTGTCTAAATTTAAGTCTTTCCATGTTTATGTGAGTTCTACTGGTCATTGCACCAGACCGATTAGACTAGGGGAAACCCCCTGCCGCTATTAATTATTTATTTCCACCTCTCCTCTACTCGTTCCGTAGTGTGTTCGCCACGCGCCGTCGTGTGCTGCCGCCGCCGTCGTAAATCAAGCATCGGGTTGCCTATTCAGTTTTTAAACGGCGCAATGCTGTTGTGGGTTGCCAGTCCCCCACAAATCGGGCGTACCATTTTGTACATTTATTAGTTTACTTTTGTGTGTTGTGAATGGATACAACTGTTCCTTCGAATACAATATATTATAGTATACCTAACACATTTATTTGGATTAAATAGTTATATTTAATCATGATAATATACATTTACCCAGGGATCACGACATACTTAAATGGTTTAAAAATTAGCCAGAACTAGAATATATTATTTTTAATCTTCTAATATAATCAGCTATATAATATCAAAACCGTAACCAACATAAGTTCTACAAATTAAATTCCATAATTAAAATTTATAAGACAGGAAATATTTACTATTGAACGTACGTTTATCACATACAATAATACTTATTTGGAAAAATTGGACTTGTCTCTATTTAAGAAATACTAGAATATCAAATTTAAGAGTTTTAATTAAACAATACATCAACAATGTACTATCGTAGGTATGTCTACTCATGTATTTCGAATAATTCGTTGTAGATCAACAATAAATTATCTATTAATTTTTAAATTATCATGGTCTAATTCAGTTCAGTACATATCTAAAACAGGCAAATATAGGTAATAAGTACTCAGTAAATATGTCAAGTCACTTCTATCAATGCTTTAGAAAAATAAACACAAAATAACTAATATCGTTTACTAAAACTATTTTAAAATATTTAGATTTTGTCAATATTCATAATATAATTTTTCTAATATTAATAAAAATTGGTAGCAAGTTCCGGCAAACTGTTGTACGTTGTCGATTATGTAAACATCTTGGGCAGAATCCTGTAATTAAAAACATAACATGGTAAACCCAAGTTTTACTCAGAATTTAAGAAATGTAAACATAATATATCTAATAATAATATATGATATATGTTTTTGAGCTGGAAACAAGTGAACATTTTTTTGACCTATTGTGCGCAACGGAAATAAAAAAATAAAAAATATAATAAGTTTTTTATACATACTCATAACTTTAAAACGGAACTAAAATGAACAAATAAAAATACAAACAACCGACGATATTATCGCCCTCGAGTTGATGATTTTGAAAATATGAAACGCAACCCCATAGTACATAATTCTGGGTATTACAACTTGTTTATGTTGTTTGTTAATCCAACTAACAGAACATATTGTGCAGTGGTCGTAGATTTTAATGCTAAAAATTTGAAATAATTAAAATTGATCGTACAAGACCATATATTACGACACCTTTTACTAGTCGTTAATTAAGTTATCTAATTAAGTCACATGCATTGAGTTTTAATATAATATTTATATTATAATAAAAAGTAAAACTAATTTGTCCAATAATTGTATGCAAATGAGGTAGTTCCGCAGGTAACCACGGTTAACTAATATTATAAGTTATAGAATAGGCCAATACGAATGATATTTTTTGTTCTCTATACACAATGATTTTATAAATAATAATTGAAATGTGTTCTTTCGATAATATAAAGTTATGTATGATTAGAACAATAAAATTTAAAGACATATAATATGTTGTTTACCTTGTATGCGTAAAGATACGGTTAATACAATGGTATATATAAATACACTACGATGTTAGTTATTTTATTATTATGTATCGCATATTAGCTATCCGTATGTACAAATTCAGCTCGATCCGTCCATCGGTTACGGCTAGACGATGATGAATCAATCAATTAGTCAGAATAAGTTATTTTACATATATATGTATTTGATATCATCAAAAAATATTTTGAAGCTCATAAATAAGAAAAAATACAACGTGTTTGAAATAAAATGGTTTCGTTATCGGTTCATTGTCAGTGGCGCGGCGGTGACATAAAAGGGGTAATTTGGGGGGCCACGTCTAGCACAACGCGCGTCTCCCGAACCTCTCCCACCGTTAAAAATTCACTATTTTATGCTCTTTTTACCCTTTAAAATGCAAATTTCGAAAAATCCTTTCTTTGTGCGCCTATACATAGTAATTAGTACATTTCCTGAAAATTTCAAATAAATGAGTTCTGTAGTTTTGGCTGCACGTTGATTCCACTTTTTATTTATATATAAAGATATACAAATTACACGTAAAAAATTATTTTTACCGATTTCAACCTTTTGAATCAAAATTTCGAAAAATTCTTTCTTAGCGGATGCCTACGCCATAATTTCTATCTGTATGCCAAATTTCAGTCCAATCCATCCAATGGTTTAAGCTGTGTGTTGATAGATCAGCTTACTGTTTTACATATACATATATACGAAATGTGTTTGTTTAATGTTTTAGCGTAAAAGGTTATTAGAGTAGCCAAGTATAATAGGCTATTTACATTATTTGCGTAAATATAGAATACATATATGGTTAATACAATGGCTTGTATAAATGTAAATTTTTTATTTTACCAGTTGCTTCAGAATATTCAAACAGTGGTCTGTAGATTAGATAAAATGTGTATACGTATAGTATAATGTCATTGATACTTATGAATAATTAATTACCTATCAGTTATTCATAAGTTATGAAACATTTAAATAGAGACCAATAGGGCAAAAGCTTTAATGAATTTCAACATAATATGTATAAAAAAAAGAACTGGATGGGCCTCGCTCTGCTGTAGAGTTGGGGGTGAAGTGCACATCGTTCATAGGATAGGTCATTAGTTCATTACAATGGATTTGTTAAATTTGAATGCAAGGATAGGTATCATTGTATACGAATAACGATTCTGAACGGTGATGATATAATGGTCTAGAATGGATATATAATAATATAGTATGTTATAATATTTAAATTGAAATATAATGTCGATATTTACTTTTCAAACGCTTATAAAAATAATTAGGCCTATGTATATGAATAATTTTGAAATGATAGTAATAACAACTTCTTTCGTATTTTGTATTAAATTATTAAGGACTTTTTACAAGCCAAATTTTTTTATCAATGAAAAAAAAACACACATCATTGTAAAATCAATATATTCCATCATTCCGTTCAAATCTAAAAATTCGCTAGAATAAAATACTTGAAAATTTAATGGTAGGTTTCTTAGAAGTTGTATTTACTGTCATTCAAAAATGATACCTATCATAAAAATTTTATATAAAATTACTATCATCGATAATAATTAATGCTGAAAGTATTTAAAAAATTATTTGAACACTTCTATCCAAATCTTTTAATCAAATACTCTACTCTACTTATATCGGTCTTATTTTATAGGTAATCTTATTAAAAGCAACAGCACTTACATAGACGTATTAAACTCTAGACTCTAGAGTCTAGACAATCGTTTGCATTCAACTTGATAAAAAAACTGGTTTTTAGCAATAGAAAAATATTGTTTTTTGCTAACTGGAGTATTGTTTCTATTGCCGAAAACCTGTTTTAATCGATTGTTAAACGGTTTAGTGGTACATTCACTTTTGAACTGTAACAACATTGCATAACAATATATTTTTCCCCTAAACTAACAATTGTACACAATTATTTATCAGTGATCACTTAATAAATTAGATTAATTATCACACATAATATTTAGAATAATATAGATCGTTGTTATAATATAGTTGTACGGTTGTTGCAGCTTACGTAATCAATTTATTGGATTTAGAGGAACTGAAATTAACCGAATGTTTTACTGGACGAGTGGACGAACATTTAGAAAAAAAAATATGTTAAACAGTTCGTGTCTATGTACAGATGAAAAGAATTTATTGTTCCGCAATGTGTTTCAATGCTCGATAGTGTTGAATACTTAATATGTATGGCAACTAATCTAACTAACTTCAATCATTAATCTCTCATTCGATCTTATAAACAGTGCCTAAAATACACGATAATCTGTATTCTATATACTGCAGGCAGGGTCCTTTACGTTGAGATATAGTCGTGTTTCTCGGTACTTATTGAAAATGCTGAAAATGCTGGTCGTGCACTGCGTAAACATTATTATTTTTAAATGCCTTTTTATTGAGTGTAACAGTTGTAAGCTTATAATAACAATATTAAACCAATGCCAGCAAAAAGGTATACGTATAACACAGCAAACATTTATACGAGTACGTTGTTTTCAAACGTATCGGAAGATGCATGTGGAACATTATATTCGGAAAAAAAATAAGTGAATTGATTTTAACGAAATAGTTTGGTTATTTGCGGCTATATAGATGCAACAGTAAATTAATAGATACTACACAAAATTTAGTAAAGACTGTCATTATGAGATGTTTAAGTTACAGTTAAAGTTTTGTAAAATGTAGTTATGTTTATTTTACTAAATATAAAGTCGAAAATAGTGAACATTTTGTAGTTAGTACAAAGTAAAAATATTTGTTATATCTCGATAAATCCAACCAAATATCATGTAGTTTTTACCAAACCTATTAGTGGTTGTAGATGTATTACATAATTTATAGTTTAATTTTAGCAGCAAGTAGCAACAATAATATTGGTTTTACTTGGATATACCAAATAATGCATAATGGCTATTATCTATAAATATAACGTGATTTGTAATTCCAACTATTTGGTTAAATACGCTTAAATGTTGGTTGCATTTACAATAGTTCCGTGGGTATTACCAAATTTTTATTTACAATAAAAAAACGCATGATAATAGTTATTAGACAATCTATAAAAAAAAATGCATTCTACAATCGATGCGCGAGCGGCGAGCGCGTGTTTTATTTCTCTTCCGTATGCCTGTTAGCATTATTATTTATTATTATTTCGATTTCGATTTCTGACTTCTTTTGTGAGCTGCAGCGAGCCAGCGACGGTGACCACCAAGTCAAGACGCATCTAAGTTTTATTTTTATAATACTTATATTTTATAATATAAATCGTTTTTATATACTACAGTAGGTAAGTAAAATTTTATAAATGTAACTTATGAGTTATGTACCCACCTATTATGTTAATAATAATTTGATTGAATGTTTTATTTCAGTTTGTACCGAATGGGCAATGGCTGACCAGGACGTTAGAGACATGCTTAAGGCACGGGGACTCGAATATTATATTGACGCATTTCAGGGTAAGTAATCAATGTTAGGTACTTAAACAATAAAAATGGTTGCATATAATGATTTTATTGTAAGTTTTTACCTAACCTTAATATAATATTATTGATTAAAGCTTCGCTTATTATACTGTTTTTCAACTACCTACTTAATTTAAAATACACTTATTTTGTTATACTAACCTATATCATTCATGAAGACTGTTCAATTAATGCACATTAAGAAACAACTATATATTTGCAACCATAGTTTCTGTTGATACTACTTTACTCAAAAATCATGCAAAAAAAATCCTACCTACTATTTAATTAAATTTTTTCTTCTCTAATGAGTACACGTGTTGTATGCTATCTACTCCAGATTTGTTGGTGCCCTACCTATGCTATTTACATTTAATGAAGTGTTCTGTATAATATTTTTCTTACTATTTACCTATTTTACATCATTTTAATACCTTGTTAATATTTCCATGGGTGAGATTCAGTGTAGAGCAGAGCTGTTGTAGTGAATGAAAGTGATGGAAGAAACTTTTAAAAATAAAATTAGATACCTAATCGTTAGGTGGAAGTTCTCAGTAATAATATTATAACTTAATTAAGTAAAACAACTGTATAATTACAATTTTAAAAATAAAAACATTAGTAAAAAGTAAATTTAGCACAATATACCTATATTATATACAATATAAGGAAACATTTTTTGTTGGTAGTATACAACACATTTACTTTCTAATATTACAAAAAAAAAAATTGAAAATGCAATAAATGTCCAGCTCTGATTATCTTTTCCCTAACTAATAATTTTCAAATTCACTTCTTTTATTTATAACTTGCACTCAGAACACGGAATAGAAATTTCTTGCCTTGGTTTAATTACTGATGATATGATAAAAGAAATAATTCCTAAAATTGGCGATCGAGCAAAATTAAAATCTAACCTTGATGAGTGGAGAAATGTTAATACTATGACAGCTAACAATAAACCGTTTTTGGTAAGAATTCGTGTTATAAAAGTATACAAGTATTAGGTATATATATATTAAATATTATATAGTATTCCATAAGGTAAAAATATTTTTCTTTAGTATGCTTTTTATAGTTAGTAGGGCTTAGAAGTGCTCGGATACATTTGAAAATACTTTATTTGCATGTGTTTATGGGCTTAAAAAGTACAAATATACTATATAAAATAACTGTTTGATGAAATGTATCTTGCTACTTTATAAAATCATGTCCCTAATTATTCTCTTCTTTCTACCTTTATCGTTATTATATCGTACAGTACTTAAATGATAACATTAATAGGTAGGTACATTGCTATATTATTTAATTTCAAGTCTACTTGTGAGTCACTTAAGTTACTTAGGTCACTTATTTCTATTTTAAGTCACTTTTACTGACCAAAGTCAAAATATGATCACATTTTCACAATTTTTTTATTAAATTCTTTATTGCCTTATTGTTGCTACTATTGATGGATATATATATTATATTTTAGTTAATCGTTCTGTAGTCTGTGCGTACAATACGTTTGACATACCTAATATTAAATAATGTTGAAAAATCACTTAAGAATAACATCTTATCAACATTTCCAAATTAAAAATTCTGATATGATTCATAAAAAATTAAATATAATATACATATCTAGGATATGTATATATTTATTTTTAAATTAAACTATCCTTTTCTTGTTTACCTTTTGTTTTTAAAATTATATTCCTATACTTTTTATTTTATTTATAAGGAATTAACTTCTATGGACATAAATAATCAGTCAACAATCAGTTCAGATGATTCAATTCCAATACAAACTGAATCAATTATTATTAATGATTTAATTAATGACCCTTCTGCTATAAGTACAGTGTCGACTCTAGAATCATCATCACCTTCTGCAAGTACAGTTTTACCATCTACTTCATCTTGTACTTCTCAAAAGGTAATTAAGACTTCAAATGTGTATATCACTAGAATGTATGTGTAATTTTGGTTGTAGGGATATATATTTAGTGTTTTCCTTTCAGTTTCAAAATTTACAAGATTTTCTTCAAAGTACAGTTGAAGGTAGATTTCTTTTGGTACAATATAAAGATAGTGGTATATTAGACAATTCAGGCCGAAGAAAACTTTGCAATTTAATTGTGAGAAGAGAGCTTAATAATAATCCTGATCAAATCATATCTAGTCAAAGACTACTGTCTATTTCTCAAGAAATAGCATTAAATTTTCCTAAAGAACATATCAGTACTTATTTTATCCCTTACATGAGTAAATCATTAAAAATAAAGTAATCTTAAATGTATTTGTATTATATATTTTTTTTTTACTTTTTGTCAAGGTCAGACATTAAAAAAGCAGCTAAAGGAAAATTATTGGATTGTTTCAACAACAGACATAGAGAATATATAAAAGCTGGCATAATTACATCTACATCAAATAAACACGCGCCACTTCATTTAAATATAAACTCTGCAGGTATTGTCTATAAATTAAAACTATAACCAAAACAAAATATATATTATATTCATTTATTTTAAATTTAACCCTTTCAGACCCAATGTCCTCTCAGGGGGAAATTCTTTTTAAATAAGTTTTACTATAGTAAAAAATTATTTTTAGTTCTAAAAATGCATGATAATTGTCATAAAACTAATGCTGATTACGAATATATATATATAATTAATTATAATGTGCATTCATAAAAGCATAACGCTATACTTAAGTTACGAAAATTTTTGAAAACAGATTTCCGATTATTGTTCATAATAAATGTTTATTTAGTAGTGGAATACTTGACTTCAAAATTCCAACTATTTTTTTTCTGTCATGTTAACATCATAGTCAACTAGTCCGAAAAGTCAATACTTCCCCAAAATGAATACGTTTGATAATATCACAGCTGTCAGTGGCGGTTTTCTAAATTTTTTCTGGGGGGGGGGTCCTTTAACATTATCTCATAATAAATTAAGACAAAAAAGTTTAACCCATGAATAATTACTAAATAAAATTTAATTCTTACATAAAAAAACTGCATTTTAACTATTACATCACAAAATCAATTTTTTTTTTACTTATTCGTCCGAAACTTCGTCAGCCGTTAATTTTAAATTTTTAAGTAATCTTATATAATTAAACACTGATCTAACAAAATAAAAAAAATATAATTATTAATAATACCCATTACACGTTGGTCGGTGACTATCCATTTATATATTATTCAATATCCCAATCAGTGGCGTAGCGTGGGTTTAAATTTAATATACGCCTTAAAAATGGCAAGTTAATAATACTCAAAATAAACAACGAATAATATAAGTAATTTTAAATTGCTATTATACTATAAACTGTAATAGACTTATATACAAAATAGGAAAGGGAATTGAAATTGCTTACACATACATCATCTTTCTCAAATTGTATAGAAAATACATTGTACATTAATTGTACAAAGGACTTGCGTTTGCTGTCGACTGTCGTGGAGGTTCGAGGAACATTTTACCAAGTATTCTCGGCTTATCTCCCGACGCGCGTCGTCCGAAACCAACGATTTTATTTTTAGATCTCCCACAATAACAATAATAATATATTATATTATTATATACAAATAATACCATCTAATATCATCAAGTAACAACAAAATGTAATTTATAATTTTAAATTATTATAACTCGATCGTGGCTTTAATTGAATTTTCATTTTTACAACTTAAAGTGTAAGCAACGCTTACACTGCTTATATGCACGCCACGCCACTGCTACACAGCATACGCACACGCTTCGACAATATACATAATATTATACTACCGTCTATTGCTACTTGCTATCGTTAGTTAAATGAAAGAAACCTTATTATAATTTATTAATTATAATTGTTGACATAAACTTAACATTTTCTTTGAACATGTTCTTTGAAATTTGAAAATAATTAATATAAAGACAAATTAAAAATTACATTCACGATACAAAATCATTTACTTAGAATACATTTTAAATTAATTACATATTATGAGTCAAATAATATGGATAAAATTTTTGTAAATTAAGAATGAAAACGATTTGAAATAATTATTATAAACTTTATTACTAACCTGAATAGACGTTCGGGTTCGACAGGCGCGACGGCTGAAAAGTGATTGTCAATTTATCAACTATCGCAATGCTAAATGCTAATGTACTTACGTTCTTCAAAAGGCCGAACGCTATTATTATCACAAATAATAGATCGTAGTCGTTAACGTCATAATTTCAGAGAAAATATGGTATTTACTTAAATAGCTGTAGCTGACGTTCTAATATACGAAATAATAAAGATAAAATCACCAGAATTGTGTAGGTATAAGCGTACCTGCATACCTATTTCCGCATATAAAAATCGTAATAAGTAGCTATAAAAAAAATACCGTCAAAACCCAAACAGCCCGAGCGAATAATGTATCACAGTCCAAACTCGGGATCTGGGGGGTCCAGACCCCCCCCCCCGTAAAACCGCCACTGACAGCTGTTATGTATGTCATCCTGAAAGGACATCGGGCCTGTACGACGTCAAAAAGTAACAATCGTAATATGATAATATAATAATAATATTGTTATCAGTTGCCCACAAATATGACGTTGCTGTTGAATAGTTTTTATAATTAAAAAATAATAATAAGACTATGTAAATACTAAGACTGTTATGTTATGACTTATGAGTTAGTTATTATTTATGCTAAGTTGCTATTTTCATTTGATATATTTTACTGCATTTATGCTTATTATTTATGCTGGGATTCATCATTTTAATTGGAAATCTGATATCAGGTATGATTATTACTTATTTATTTCATACTTTTATCAACATTTTATTAAAAGATCTATTGTTTTTAATAGTTGAAGAAGTATGGATCTCAAACTGTTGACTAATGAACAGTTAATGGATATGCTTGATGGAATGAATTCTGATTTTGAATTGTCTGACGATGAAGATGATGTTTCCAATGAATTAATTGAAATTGATGATGTGATGGATGATCAAGAGGTACAAAATTATGATAATATTGATATACTGGTAGATGAAGTAAGCAATATTGAACAAATTATTATTGAGCCAGAGATATTGATTAATATTAATTTGAATGATATGAACAAACCATATACAATTATTCTTAAAAAATCCATTATTTGGATGTGTAAACCAATGAAACAAAAATTAATATATCTCAGAGAACTTTCGACAACTGTCTATCCTTGTGAAATGATGTCTCCAATGGAATATTTCATGAGGTATTTTACTAAAGAAGCATTTGCTGAAATAGCAGCATATACTAATATCTATGCAGTTCAGCAAAATACAAATAATTGGATAAAAACTACAGCTTCAGAAATGAAAATATTCGTTGGTATACATAAAATGATGGGAGTACTGAGTTTTCCAAGAGCTAGAATGTACTGGGAACATGAATTTAGGATAAATATCATTGCAGACAATATGACAAGAAATAGATTCTTCGAATTAAGAACACATTTCCATGTGATGGATAATGAAGAAGTATCACCTACTAATACTGATAAATTCATAAAAGTAAAACCGCTATTCAATTATTTGAAAAATAGATTCTACCAATTACCAATAGAGCATAACATTAGCATAGATGAACAAATGGTGCCTTTCAAAGGTAAACTAGTTTCTAAACAATACATGAGAGGTAAACTTCATCCATGGGGAATTAAAATTTTTTTGATGTGTGGGTCAAGTGGCATTGTATATGATCTTATTATGTTTCAAGGAAAGAGTATAGGATTAGATATAAATACTCAAAATGTATTTGGCCAAGGTGGTGCAATTGTAATGGAATTTTCAGAAAGATTGAAACAAAATACAACGTTTTAGGCAAAACACGAACATTAACAACACCAACCAGAAAAAGAGGTCGGCCAAGTAATTCACCCTCACCAGCTCCAGAACCTGCAAACCGAGCCAAAACTAAACCAAGGTGTGTTGATTCTTATCCATATAATGAAACTATAACAGATGGTCTAAATCATACTACATTTGATGACAAACAAAATAGTATATGATGTAAGTATGGATCTTGCAAATTTAAAACAAAAGTCTATTGTACCAAGTGCAATATACATTTATGCTTTGTACCTGGACGAGAATGCTATCGTCTCAAACATGAGAAGTGAGTTGGTACATTATTCCTCAATTATAATAATTATTTTCATAAGTCACAGATTTTACATTTATTTTATTTACTTATATTTTGTACCTGGACGAAAATGTTATCTTTTCAAATATGAGAAGTGAATAGGTACATAATTTCTCAATTATTATTATTTTTACTAGTCATATGATACTAATCACAAGTTTTATATTTATTTTTATTTACATTATATAGAGATACCCATTATATTTATGTTGTTTTTTATATCTTCTGTATATCATTTAATTTTTTTCACTAGTTATGTAATACTAGTCCCAAGATTTATTTTTATTTTTACTTACAAATAGATAAATTTATGTTGTTTATTATTAAAATATACGTTATAACTTACAAGTGATAAAGTTGAAAGTTCCTTCAAAACAAATGTTTGTGATATTAAATAAGTTTTTAAATTGTTACCATGTGTATAATATTATATATATTTTTTTCAATTGTTAAATATTTTATAAATAAAAATGATTCAAATATAATTATGTTATTTGTGAAATAATGTCTTAAAATGTAATACTTATAAATACAGACTTCATAAACACCTCTATAAAGTGTATAATATTTTTTATATTATACAAAACATAGAATAACCCATAGAAAATGTTAAAAACAATAAAAAAAAAAATGTTTTTGTTTACTTATCCTCCACATATCATGAAACAGAAAAAAAACAATAATTATAATATTAATATATTTAAATCTGGATTTAAAATATTATTGACTCCTATTATGAAGTAATAATAATAAAAAAAATTTTTTTTAAAAATTTTAAATCTGGGTTTGAAATATTATTGACTCCATATACGCCCAATGTCCGTCACAGGGGACATACCAATAACTCATTACAAAATGTTTGAAAAAAAATTCAAAAAATTGTTTTGGTTTACCTAAGCTTCTCTTATGAATAAATAATAATAAAAAAATTGTTTTTCCAAAAATTTTAAATCTGGATCAAAAAGAGTTAAATAGTTTTAGAAAGAAAAGATATTGAAGAGCCTTTAGCTTGGTTAAAAAAACTCTTCGGATCCATGGTATATGGTTGAAGATTATTGGAATATAACAAGGTCATATCGAATTCAAGAAGAAATAAACTCAAAAACTAAAAAATCAGTTGTTGATTACATAAAAGACTTTCCATGTCTTAAAAAACCATCAGGTTTTACTCTTGTAAGCCTTATATACTAAACTAATTGTAATTATAATGTACTAAAATTATAAATATCATTTGTATCATATTTCAGTTGCTTGAAGACTTTTGTTTTATTTATCCACAAAAAAAAACTGTCTCTTTGAGAATTTTCCGGTCTATAAAGCTAAAATATTAGAATTGGCTAAAACTGCATCAAATTCTTTACAGGATATTACACTCAAACATATTATCAACGAGTCCTTGGATTTAGCTCCAGGTAAAGTAACTGTTTTATTTCTATTAACTAAAATTTTGATGATATTAATGTTTTTATTTTACATACAATATTTTTAAATGTTATTAGGTAATAATAAATGATTGAATTCAAATTATGTTGTGTTAATATGATTACAAAATTCATAATCAATTAATTTTAATTTTAGATAGCAAAGAAACATCTTCACTGACAACATTTTTGGTATTACCATTTTTGTTTTCTCCTGTCAGTTCTAAAAGTAAAAGGTGCAGCAAGGCAGTTTGTTGGAGACCTTCTAAAATAGAGATGAGAGATGGATTTATTCTGCATATTCGTTCACAAGCTGAGTTACAAGAAGCTATAACTAGAAGGAAAGAAAAATACATCAAATTTGGTCTTACATTACAACCTATGGTAATTGTCGTTGGTCCAAAAATTAATGATATAAATCAATATTTTGTTATTGTTGATGATACTTATTATGAGTTATACTCCATAGTTTTAGCTATTGATTGTTGTTTTAAAATCATACACTCTCTAAACGCAGAATATCCGACTGAAAGTTTACCTATATGGTCTTTTATTCAGAAAGTGTTTTATAAAATTAAAACTCCATATGACATTGAGTATGTAACAGTAAATTCTCTGATAAGTAACCTTGGCATACAAGAATAATTATTCATTTTAAATTTCCTATAATATTTCGTTTCTATGTGTAACATTTTAAAAAACAATTGTTATTAATTTAACCAAAAAGTTTTAAATTACAACTTATATTTTATGTAATACTTCAAACAGTAACTATATTTAATTTTTGTTCTTTTTATATATTAGGTAATAAATATGCCAATTTGTTTTATATTTAAACAATTCTTGCCATCCATTAAAAATGTAAATAAACATTATCACTTTAAACATTCAACTCATGACTTTTCTTTGTATATATGTGCAGAAAATAATTGTAATCGGTCTTTTCATTTGCTTAATTCTTTTAAAAACATTTATCCACTCATATGAGTGGGACTGTATCCCATCCTTGTGAATCTTCTAGAATTTTACCTGTAAATAGATGTATGGTTTCTGATAGTATACCAAATGTTAGTAACATATCCTCTGATCTCCTGTATTAGATACATTAACACATTTTAATAATCATTCAATGATTAAAATTCACTATAGTAATCTTATTTTATTACTATATTCAAATCCTCAATCACCCCGAGATGTTGTACAGAAAGTTGTGGAAGGTGTCAATGAGATATGAGGCTAAACATCACATGTCCAAAATAGCTGCCAATTCTTCTTCTAATCGTCGTAATATTTGCAAGACTCTTGCTATAAGACATCAATTGCAGCTCAATGAAATATTTATTAAAGGGTCTCAATGCAATGAAATTGAATTTGGTCCCTCTATTGAAATTAATAATGTTGAAAACATTTTTAATGAAATTCGCCGATATATTAAAATTAATTCTTTAGATTCATTAATTAAATATCCATGGATTACTGTAAAAAACACTAAATATCAACCTAAAATGTTATTAACATTAGATATATTTGAAAATGATTACCCCAAGTTTGGCATAATTAACAATAGTTTTATTTGTAATCATGAATTTATCTTATTTCAATGTTCACAACTTAACACCATTGTATTTAATGAACACATATTTTCTTTTGAATTAAGTGTAGAAATAGTGATATTGTTTTTTGTCTCTTATGGTTCATTACCATCATTTATTCCTAATAATATCAATGTCATATCTAATGGTAAACGATATGTAACTGTCCGAAGTGGTCTTTAAAATAGTAATTTTTAAATAAATAAAAAATGACTGCAATTATTAATTTTAATAATCTGTATGAATAACTTGTATTATAATTTATAACAAACGTGTATTAATTTTTAATTTTGTATACTATACTTAATTATTATGTGTATTATGTATAGATTGATCACAAACCATGTTAATTTGAATGTATACTTAAACCCTGTAAGAACAAACTTAGGTACCATTCAATTTATAAAAGATGCCTATGTTTTTTTGTTTATTAATATACTATAAGATCAATTTATATATTGTAATACTAATTTATTTTACATTTTTGTTTTAATATATACCTATGTAATATTTGATATAAGTTAACTATGTATGTTTGTTTTGTATTTCTTATGTTGCATTATAATAAATTGATCTTATGTTATTGCTAATTAATTTTGTGTTTATTTACATGCTTGAGTACATACATGGTTATGTAGTTGCTATGAAGTATAGATCTATAATTGATATTGATATTCTGGTTGTATTTACAAAATACATTATTTATTATAATAACACTATATTGTAATTCTCACAAAGTGAACTGTAATATTTTTGTAGTTACTATCTAAACTACTATAGTAACACATACATGACTATGTTATTACTATGAAATAAATTGTTATCACTATAAAAAAATTTGGTTATATTTACAAAACATATTTTTATAACAACATAATATTCTATCATCCTACTGCAGATTATCATGTTGTATGAACTTAACACGTTTAACAAAACATTCTTTGTAGTTTTTTACTCATAGTTTTGTAGTCACGGACGCAACCCAAAAATTCCGTAGAAACAAGCATTCGTTGCCTGCTACAACCAATAATTTTTTTCCGTGTACTCAGCCATGTCGTTTAAGTACTTAATAATTATTAAATTTAATCATGTATGCCTAACATATTATATTAACTATTATATTATATCGATATGTTTGATGATTAATTTACAATTCAATACATTTTCAATGGATCAAGACAAACATATTCTCAATAATATAAATATTTTTTTATCGGGATTCAAAAAAGAATCCAAATATTCAAATGAAAAATTAAAATATTTTAATTACGATTTACATGAATCTTTTTTTTGATACTGAAAATATTCATTTAAATCAACATTTAGAACACTTTAAATTTTACTTTTCAGGAGTGAAATCCATTTGATTTTTCAATTCATAAAAACATTCAATTATTGTTACTTATTAACGAGACGACTGATGATTCCTACGTAAATCATCGAACATTAAATCGTCGTCATTGACAATAACCAATTATTTTTCGGGGGTCTTTACGACTGCAGATATAATATTATAAAGTGTATGTTTCAACTGGTATCGAGTGTACTTATCACGAGTGGCCAATTTTTAAACGCATATGCGTATCAACTACGTACATTACGCCCATTATTAAGATTAACAAATGGATATCGGCAATTGGAGCCAACAAAATCACACACGTGCACTCATGCTATGAACATATTTCTACGTAGCTATAAAAATAATTAATAAAATATTAAAAATATAACAACTTGAAATTGTCTCCAACGGGTTACCTAAAATCTCGGGCATCCAATCGATACACATATATTGGAATTAAGTGTTTATATCAAATCTTGAAAAATATCTCCGATTTTATTTTATTAAGATAATTTTGATAAGTTTCATCTTTCATTCACACGTTTCCTGATATATAGGCTTGTAAATTTGACCAAATTATTTAACATTATAATTAATCGATCCTTTATTTATACAGACATTTTGAACTTTTCTCAAGAGTGTGTTAATAATATTCTGTTATTTAAGAATAATTTTGAAAATTACTAAGAATATCGATGAGAAATTTATTGAAGCCGACGAAATTCTTTTTTTTTTTCTATTTTAATATAGGACTTAAAAAATAAATTGTAATTACTTACAATGTCTTACATACTTTGTAGCTCATACCGTATTATTATTAAAATATTTTCAGAAATATTATTTGAGGATTTGATTTAATTTCAAATTGATTTCTGTATAATTTCATATAAATTCAGAACTATTATGTGATGTTAAACATATCATTAATTTAATTAATTTTATAGTGCGTATATTGAACTATAGCACAATACGAATAAGCGTTTATTATCTATTACGTAGTATGAAAAATATATTGTAATTATTTAATTAACAAATATGATTGAGATTGAAATAAAATGCAACTTGATGCCCACTTTCCCGTACAAAATGTACATAACCCCCATTTTACAAAGTCGTGGGCTTCGCTCGCGAGACATAAAAATCAATCGATATAAATTTTATAGTTAAAAATCATAAATTCATACATTACTTATTCGATCATTACTTAAGAGCATCGATTATATATACTATAAATAATATTATTTGTGATCAATGGTAGCGTTTAGAATGTAGAATAACATAGATTTAAGTATATAAGTTATTAGTTCGATTTTTTTCTACTTTGTTTAATTATTAGAGAACAATCTACTTTTGAACTATTCTTATATAGTTATTTAAATTCCTTAATTATTAAAAAAATTGTGTATTACTATCCAATTTGCATTAACACATTTTTTTATTATTATTATTATTTTTTTTTTTTGGTTGAACTTAAAAAATTAACAATATAGCTTAGGTCGGCTTCATTACACGATTTAGGAAAGGTGGCCCGTCGACATTTGTCGACTAAACGACCGTTAAATCCGACACTGCACATGTGCGTATTTACGCAGTATGTATACAATTTATTAATTAATAATTCCATGCTTAAAAATACATATTATATATATATTATTAGCTTTGGTCGACCTCCGGGACTGGTATTGTATTATAAACACATAATACAAAATGTTCAATATTCATCCGTGTTACGTCGATTCCGAATAAACGATAAGCAAGCATGTATATTGCACAACAATATTCGATATATTCTATTATAAATAAATATATTATAATGATAAATCGTGGGTATGAGAATACACGATACACCTGTGAATAAATTACCACTCCAGCCTACTGGAACTCAATAAAGTCCTACATGCCACGCAAAAAAGAATTCGCAAGGGGATGCCTCGAAACTCGCATTGTTTGTAATCATCGCATCGCAACCACCTGCGCATGTTCGTCAAGTTGTTCTGAATAAAAAAAATTTGGTAGTTTAAAAACTCTTGAAAATTTAATACAAGGTTTGTCATATGGTTAAACTTATTGCAACTAAAAAAATTTGAAAATCATTTTACTCAGATTTTTTTTTATTAGCCCATAAATTTCAAATTTGCATAAAATATGTCAAAATTGCAATAATTTACAAGTTATTTTATAGTTGAAAATTCATAAAATGTTTTCTATTTAAACTTAAGGTTCAAAATGTTAACATAAACTTATCCATAAGTTACTCTTCAGATTAATATTATAAAAATTCTACCGGACTTTAAAGAAATTTTTTATGACCATTTGAAATTTAAATTTTTACAAAATTGCATAAAATAATAATTTATTCTCAAACAAAAAGTATAAGTGGCAGAAACTAGAAATTTTTACCAGTTGTTAAAATATTCATTTTCTGTAAGTCATATTCTTTTCAAAATATTATACTGATATTTAAGCAACTCATAGGCATTTAAAATATTTGATTTTTTAAATTTTTTTTTTATAATTGTTGATAAAAAAAAATTGGCTAGTACAAAATATATGAAAATGTAAAAGCAGATTCCACAGAAGTTGTTCTTATTGTCATTGAAAAATTATTGAAATCCATGTGCACCATTTTTTTTTTATAAACGTTTGAACAACGAATATTGACACACGATTTCAATTTAAATATAATATATCTATTCTAGACTAACATTAATCTCTGTTCAGAATCGTTATTCGTATACAATGATACCAATCATTGCATTCAAATTTAACAATTTCACTGTAATTACCTATCTTATGAATAAGGTCCACTCCACCCCATTCTGTACAGCTGAGCGGGGCCTATCCGGTTCTTTTTTTATAATTGTTGATACAACATTTTTTGTAAGGACAAAATACTTGAAAATTTAATAGAGGACTATATAAATGTTTTTTTTTAATTAAAAAATTATTGATAGACTCAATTATTTTTATTTACGTTTGAAATTCAAAAATTGATAATATAACACAATTTAAATATAATATAATATAAATTCTAGAGAAGTGTAGCACAAAATCTATTCCCATTAAAAATACAATAATAAAAAATTGTATGTTATTTTTGAACTATTGTAATATTATATACGCCTTCTCCATATTAGATAAATTATATCTGAATATTTAATTGTTATAATACATTTTTCAGGCTAAAGTTATCTAAAATACAATGACAATTTTTAATTATAACCAAAGTTAATATAATTAATAGTTCACAAATAAAATTTTAAAAAACATTAATATTTACATTATTATTTTCAAATACTTTTATTTCCATGAACATTGTAGCACATTTTAAAATACTTAAATACTAGTTAAAAGTTAGCTGTACTTACATGTAATCAAACTAAAAATAAGAAATACATTCAATTATAAATTATATGTTTTGTGGTGAAATATACTTATTTAATATCAAAATGTATACAGTCGGTGCCAGATAAATTGAGACGGCGGAGGCGACGCTTTTCTGTAAGTGTAGCCAAAACTAGTCGCTGGCAGTGTGGCGCAAAGGTAACACAGTTGGTTACAACGCGTGCAGTCATCAGTTCGAAACCGGCTCAGAGCATAAAATTTTCTGCAGAATTTTCTTTACTCTCTCTCCCGTTCTGGTTGCCCTACGCTGCTACAAACTGATTTATTGATGTATTTTCGGTAATAATATTAAAATACGGAGAACCAATGGTTTTCCGTTATTGCGCCGCCGCCGCCATCTCAATTTATCTGGCAACGACTGTACTCCATTAACGTCTGCTTTGAAAACGAACAAACCTTTTACTTTTGTTATATTCTTGGATGTATGTGTCATTACCTTTTTATTCACTATTATCGAAGATATGAACCTCGTTGATTTTGATGAAATATGTAACCACGGTTTTGAGAGTAAGGACGTGACTTTAGAAGCTATATGTTGTATTCTTCATATTTTTGTTCACTTTTTTCTTCCTATTAAGCATTACAGACATATGATAACTCATAATTATCATCGCCGGCATCTTCTTTAATGTTTCAGAATCTCTTTTTTCCATCAATTCTGATGTGTGATTATTATGAAATAAAATTTTAGTTGCGTCTGTTGAGGGTTATATATCTTTTAAAAGAGTAAAATCTCTGGAAAGTGATCTCTAACAACTTTTGTTCTTTTCAATATCACCATGTATATTACTATTTATTTCTTTGTCATTGATTTTTTGTATTTGTTTGCTCCATAAAAGAATGCATTCTGGTATAAACGTATATGAATTTGTACCTTTACCTTCCATTTTTGATTCTTTAGAACGCTGATTCGAAAACTTTATCCATTCCTCTACATATAATGGTTGCTTTTCTGGATTTTCATCATTGTACCTTATTGTTTTCACTTCTTTGATTTTTATATCTTCTACAGCTTTTTCGTATTCTTGTAGCAATCTTTTTCTTTTACCCATACTCCTAAAATTTTAAGTTGACATAAAATAAATTCATAATTCAAATAACAAAATTCTAACTTTTCTTTTTGTTGTTGGTGATATTTGGATGAATCCATATCCGTGGAGCATGAGTGCAAATGGTGTGCTGGGAAATTTTCTAGCTTGGAGTGCCAAGGATGAAAACTTGGCGGAGGAGACATTTGTCTTCTAGATATTCCATCTCTTTCCCTGTTTCTGCATCTTCAAAAATTACATAGTTTACCCATTAGTAGTACTTTTATTTAAATTATAAACAACGATCTCGGGATTTTTTAAAAATACTTAATTTATGAATATTATTTAATTTAAAAAAAATGCAAGTTGAATAACTATAAGTTAATGTAAAAGATAAATTATATTATATGTCTATTACTTACGTTTCAGCTTTAATAACTTTTGGGTTTTCCTCTTTTTCATGTTTCTTTTTCTCAGTTATTTTTTTTAAAGAAACTTTAAATAAAAAATAAAAATTTAATCATTTTAAATAAAATAAATAATGTAATGACCACAATTATGGTTATTATATTAGAAAAGACTTACATGTTCCTTGTAATAATGCAAGATTCTCCACAAACTTTGATTTTACAATATCCAATATCAGTTTATCATTTACAATTTCCCTATTTTAAATATAAGAAAAAATATTTAAATATTATTTGAGGTAACCGTTTTCTTTTACTCATAATACCAAGTATTTAATGTTGTCGTAAAATAAAATTATGATTCAAATAACAAAATAATAACCTTTCTTTTTTTTGCTGGTGATATTTAGCTGAATACATATCTGGGGAGCATGGACGCAATTGGTATGCCATGGAGTGCTTAGGAGGAACAGTTGTCGGAGGAGACATTTGTTTTCGAGACGTTCCATCTTCTTCCCTGCTTCCGTGTTGTCTTCTAATAAAAAAGTATGCATTATACCTAATAATAATACATTTATTTATTTTATGACAAATTTAATTACCTAACGTTAGAATATTTATTTTGATTGTAGTAAGGAAAATGAGATCTTGAATGAAAATGGTCATGAGAATGTCCAGGAAAACGAGAGCGGGACATGGGTTTTGACGTTATAAAGAAATTTGAACGGTTAAGTGATCCACGACGACAAGGGTTTCTAGAACGGCAATATCTTCTAAGTGGTGACGTACATTTCCTTTTATTAGAATCTCTACCTATAAATCATTTTAAAATTAGTGAAACGGTTACTTAATAAGGTTTAATATAAAACATTACTTGACACATGAGAACTTGGTTTAGATTCAGTACAAGGTTTAATATGTAGAAATTTTAAATCAGATTCACTATCTTCTTTATCATTCTTTGTATGCGTATGGGATTTATGAATAGCGGTTCTTGGATTTTTTTTTATTGACCTAGTATATAAGTATTATTTAATTTAAAATAAGCACAAATTTAATTAATAAGTTAATGTATATGAAAGATTATAATATACCTATCCTACTTACATTTTTCCTTTAGTAAATTTTGGTTTTTCTTCTTGTCTAAGGTTTTTTTTCTCAGATATTTTTTCCAGAGGAACTTAAAAAAAAAACAAAATTAAATTTTTTAAATATAAAAATTAATGTATTTACTAATATTATGGGTATTACATTAAAAAAGACTTACACTTATCTTTTAATAGTATAGGATTCTCTAAAAATTCTGGTTTTACCATTTCCAACATCCATTTATCTTCTGGACTTTCCCTATATTAAGGATAAGAAAATAAATACAAAAAATAACAGTTCAATATTAAAATTAACTATATTGTATCCGGCATGCAAAGCTTACTAAGTTCAAAACAACTGACGTATATTATCTATATTTATATTGACACTTATAATAAAGTAATTATTAATCACGAGCAGATTGGAAGCAAAATGCATTAACTAATCATTAACTAATCAGAAATGTTCATATTTATTATCAGTACTTTAAATTTTTGGACTAGGTCGGGCGATGTTATATTGAATTATTTTGTTTCATACAAATTATTAGTATTACTTCATTTTTCATCTGTTTATCAAAACATATTTATTCTACCCTTTTTTCTATCCAATTTTGTTTTTTATAATAAATAAAGAGATTTTTTTATTTAAATTTTGCAATGAGACGCATAACAAGCAATGGCCCACTCGTAGTTATTTCCACAATTTTTGATTTCACCATCGTTTTGAAACTGTTATATATATTAATTTTTTTTTTTAAAATATGAACATTTAGGATGTCTAGATATGTAGAAAGGTTCCGGAAATATTAAAATTTAAATAAGGTTTTTAGTATCACGCTGGCTACACTGCTATCGTTGTATTTCGGAAATTTTTTTCCACATCACGTCAATTTAGAATCACGAAGCACCCTCACGTTAACGTCGTGTTATATTTATAGAATAAGCCATTATAAAAATTCACTTATGAGAATGGGGGTTTCCAAAAGGATGATTAAATGTGATGAGTAGGGTTAAGATGTTTATGACTTTTGTATAGACTTTTTTGCTATTTTTTCTTTTAGTTGTACACTGCATCCCAGACCCAGTAATAAATTTATTTTGGATGACATAGAATCAGATACATTCAATTTAATTTTGCACATTTTTGCATATTTAGGGATTTTGATATATGCATAATAAATGCATATTTTGCCAAAAACATTAGTTAAATACAGGGTGCGGCAGTCAAACCTGACGGTTTTAACAAGAACTGGTGGGCAAGGCTAAAGTGGTAGAGATTTCGGGAATGTTCTTATCGCTTTTAAATACCCGGAATTTAGTTATCATGGAGCATTGGTCGAGTGAACAGCGTGCCTCCGCGGTAAAAGCGTATTACAGAAATAGTGATAATTTCGTAGGCGCTCAACGTGCGTTTCGCCGATAATTTAGTTTATCTCCTCGCGATCCTGTGCCTTCTCGTGTTACCATCGACCTGTGGGTAAAAAACTTTAAAACCACAGCTAGCACGACTCAAGAAAATGTAGAGCGGGTGAATCAAGCAGTAGGAAGAAGTCCCCGAAAGTCAATTAGGCATCACAGCAAAGAACTTGGCCTAAGTGATAGGACTGTGAGGAGAATATTAAAGCATGACTTGCATTTCCATCCCTAAAAAAAGCAGGTCGTTTAAGCGCTCAATCCTCAAAATCATAATACCCGAATACGCTTTTGCCAATACATGTTGACTCTTTTCATTGAAAACGAAGATAGAGTACACAACATATGGATGAGTGACGAAGGCCACTTTCACCTAAGAGGCTTCGTCAACAAACAGAATTTTCGCTATTGGGCGGAAAGTAATCCTCAATATCAGCATGAGAGACCCCTCAGTTCACAGAAAGTAACAGTATGGTGTGCCGTAACATAACTTGGAATAATCGGCCCATATTTTTTCGAAAACGAATCGGGTAGCGCCGTTCAGTGAACTCCGAACGCTACTGTGATATGCTAGCCACATTTTTTTCCTGCACTTGAAGAATACGACATAGATGAAAACACACTTTTCAACAAGATTGTGCTAAAAGCCATACTGCATGAATCTCAATGGATCTGTTAAAGCTGGCATTTCTAGGGCATCTCATTAGTCGGAACGGTGACATCTAGTGGCCTGCTCGTTCACCGGACTTGACAGCTCCTGATATTTTTCTTTGGGGTTATTTGAAAGCCAAGGTATTCGAAAAAAGCCACCAAGGACTATTGTTGACTTGAAGGAGTGAATTCGCCTTGAAATCAACAACATAACCTTGGAAAAACTTCACAACGTCATAGGAAGCTTCGCTATCAGATTCTCACAATGTGTGGCTAACCAAGGAAGGCATTTGCGTGACACAATCTTTAAAAAATGAAGTTTTTGAATATATAACATAAAATTCCACTTGTGTAGTTTTTATTTGTTTGGCAAAAAATTAATAAAAAAATATTTTTCAACTTTTTTTTATTTATTTTTTTAAATCATCGGATTTGACTTCCGTATTCTGTATAATATAACCCTCAATATAAACCCATAGGTAGGCATTGTTGGTTTTACAACTAACGAAAACGAGAAAATATGAAATGTGTAGTTTATATTATTAACTTATTTTCATAACTTACTTATCTGTACTTATCTTTGTGTTTATTAATCAATAAATCATGTTGACGAATAATTTTCGCAATAGTGTGGTGTTGCCGATGGAACATAATGACTTGAGTACTTTATAAAATCTTCATTTTAGTGTATGGTGTGCCACAGGTAATGTGTACACTGTAGTGTTATCGAATTATATTATTAAACGCGTTTAATTCTCACTAAAAATGCCAAAAGTTCCAATACTGCTTGACCACAAAAATTTATTTTGGAGTTTGGTAAAGATGTATTTTAAACGGATAGGTTAGTGATTTTGTGTAAAATATGTGGAGTCAAAATTGCATCCGAAAAAAAATTCACACTAAAACAACACATCGCAAGCGGAAAACATGTAAGGGCGTTACAACGCAAGAAGACTCAAGAGAAACACAAATATTTATTTCGGACACAAAAAAATCATATTTCAGTCAAACTTTGTAGAGTATTTTTATCATTTTTAGCATTAAATAAATTGAATAACATAGAATTTCGAAGTTTTCTTGAAAAATATTTCAAATACGACATACCAAATGAGTCCACGTTGCGCAAAAATGATTTAAATCAATATTACACTAATTCAATGGATCAAATCAGAATTTATGTAGGGAATAATAAAATATGGATTTCAATTAATGAAAGTACGAATGCAGTTGGGCGATAGGTTAGCAATGTAATTATTAGAATATTGGAAGTTAATAAACCAGGTAAAACATTTTTATTGAACTCCGAAGTTTTAAAAAGACATATTTAATTTTGTCTAAGGGCATATTTTGATATTTATTGGGCATATTTGTATGCATTTTTTTTAGTGTTTTCATGGTCATAAACATCCTAACCATAGTGATGAGATAATCGATTTATGAGCGCACTGATTGGCTATTGAATTTTGTTCTTGATTATTTTATTATCAACTTCTCTAAAATTGTTTACCATGATTATGTGATAAAATTACAATCAAAATTTAATATTTCATCAAATGTTAATTTTCAAACGCATGTAAGACTGCTACTTTTTCGTAAAAAATTTTATTTTGGCCACAATGAAAATCATATGACACATCTTGTGTCCATGAAACATAAACATGCAATTGTTTAATATCTATAGATAATCTAGTCTAGTCTATTACAATTTTTTTTTTATAACGTTTAATGCTATCCACAGTATCAAGCGAAACACAGAGGTTTGATCGCAAACATGAAACGAGACATCCCCATGTCAATACTATGGACATTCAACTATTAAGTGTTTCTAGCGTCTGAAACCATATGACTTAGTTCAAGAATTTAATTTAAGATAGGCGCCACTTCATTGGAAGTGTTACTTCATCATCGTGTAGTATATATTAATATCTAGTATGTAAAATAATACAATTAACATTATTATAAAGACCCTTGGATTGGATCGTTTAAATAATAAATCCCCAGGACATTTAAAAAAAAAAACATATAATATATATTATCAGTAAATATATCTTAAAAATTGTATATGTTAGTATTTAATTGAAAATTAAATTTCTATTAATGACGTTTAAATGTATAAATATATAAAATGTCTTTAAATTACTAAATAAATATAAAATTTACTTACATTATATGTTTTCCATTATTTACACGTCTTAAAATTGATATTCTTTCAGAAGACGATTCAAATAAACCTGCATTAATCACTATTGGTTCCATTCGACCATATGTTTCTTCTATTTTTCCGATAACATGAAATACTAATTTTTGATATCCTTCTGAAATTTCATTAGTTAATTGTTCCAATGCACTGGCTAATGATGCAAAATATCTTTGCTAAAATATATAAAACTGTAACAATTACTTATATATTAAAAACTAATCATATTGAATATAGGTATACCAACCAAATAAGACATGTAATGTTTAATGCTGATTAAATGTTGAAGGAAAGTTCGTGAATCACTTCGTTGATCACACAGTAGACATAAATATTTAGGTTCTTCGGTAGGGTCAAATGGTAATAAAACAAGAGTAAATTCAATGCCTATTAATGGAATAAAATTTATTGAATCCAGCGTAGCTTGTGTACGTGCTAATAGATTTTCTACTTCTTTTTCCATTCCAGGAAGTATCGGTTCATGGGACATCGTTGAACGTAAACTAATACTCAGTTCAGCAGCTATTTTGATGTTATAAAAAATAATTTTAATGTTAAACATTTAAAAAAATTAAATCCAAAATTTTACATTCATGAACTTTTTAGAAATGTAAAAAGGTTAATCCAAATTCTTTTTATTTAAATATTGTGTAATTTTTTTCTTTAACATACGATTCGGAAACAGCAAAACATAGTAAGCAATAGGTACTGGCGGTACTGCTACAACGCATATAAACTAACAACAGTTAAAAGGACAAGCAGAGGTAAGTATAGCAAAAATATGAAATGAAATACTACCCATGAATTTGAATAAACTTGATTTATTGCGAATGAAGATGTGAGTAAACTTGCATAATATTCGACATTTAATAAATATATAAATAATATAACTAATATCTTTAGGGTCTAATAGTAATTATAACTAAAATAATAAGATGTCCCATTTGTGTTTTGTATATTACAACAGAATACAAATGATAATATTCTCGGAACTTTTCTACTTTACCAGGCACCCTAAATTTTCGTATTTTTTTTTCTTTTTCAAATTATTATACATTAAAGTTTTAAAATACAAGTGAAGACGAATATTAAGGTAACAACTCGCTATGCTAGTTCACTGCAGAACTTAAATCAAAAAAATCACCTGGTTTATGAAAAACCACGTTGGATTAGTAACAGGACAGAGTAACTACGTTTTAGGTAAGGAGTCGAAATATATTACCACAGACCTAATTCGAGTATTATCTTATAAAACACCACGGACCCAACTTATGTTCAATTGTACCTAGCAATTAAATATCCAGGACATGGGCGTCACCAGGGAGGGGCAAGACGGAGAACTTGTCCCCACCTGGAATAATGTTATTTCCATAGCAATTTAATCTATGAAAACTTAATAAAAATTTAACGAAAAAGAATAATATTTAATAATACTTAATTGTAATGTTTTAATTGTAATAATAACCAAACATAATAATGTAGTATAAATAAAGTGTATATAAAAATTTTCATTTATTTTTTAAATTCATTTTGCTCCCCTTCCTAGAAAAATATCTGGGGACCCAATCACCCAACTCCCATTTTCCCACGCGTACGCACATATGACACACCCAAGATATAGCTGGACGCGAGCACCAACTCATTTTACACATACATACATACTCACCTACACTCCCGCACAGAACAGTGCACCTACACATGTAGACATAACAAAGCATACACTAACGATCTAACAACTATATATATATAGATAATATACAATTTATATCGGTCTAGGACATCTCGGCGTGCATTCAATTCTTTTAGACAATAATATTTAATATTCTAAGCATGCTATATAAATTATCCTAAGCTAGTGCTACCCATTTTGCAACAAGATTTTAAAAGCATTGAGAAAAGATAATTTTTACGGTCTGATATATTTAATATATTTTTTATACGTTTGGTACAATAATTCAATTTAAGTTTATGGTAAGTTTTCAAAAGAGGATTAATCTGGTTGTGGCACTGAACTCTTTAATTTAAGATACCTAATCACAAAATACCACGAGAAATGAATCCAATATGAATACTTATATGTATGTATTTCATTAAATTATTATTATATTATACCATTATTCTATTTTACCACAACGATATGTCAAAATTTATCAATATATCTTTATATATATATATATATATATGTATGTATTAAAAATACCAACAATTACTTAAAAATTTATAATTCATATCTCTATATAAGACAAAACGTTACTAAATGGATACTTGTAATTATATGGGACTTGTAATGGGATAGTTGTATATCCATGATATTTATTTTAAATTATGTAACCTAAATAAAAAATATGTATAGAAATCATATACGTCCATTACAGGTATTTTATAAAATTATATAAAATATTAATTATTAATTTACATAAATATCATTTAAAGAACATGTTTAGAATCATATACTATACCAGTATATAGCACATCTTTAATTAAAATTAAATTAAAAAGTATAAGTCTAAAAGAATTGAATGCACACCAAAATGGTTCTACGCTAAAAAAGGTTCACACCGAGATGTCCGGGTCCGAATTTATATACAATTTATTCGATGCATTCGGCGATATATATTATTATAGTTATTATGGAATACCTACATAAATACATGTTAACTTCAAAGCTTAACATTTTTAAAATTAAACTTAGTATAATCTTTTAAATAAACAAGAATGAAATAATTGTAATGTTATAATTTTTAACCAATGAATTATTAAAACGAACCATATATAGGCCTCGCTTTGCTGTACATTAGGGGGTGGAGTGGACCTCGTTCATAATATAGGTCACTACAATGGATTTGTTAAATTTGATGCAATGATATGCATCATTGTATACGAAAAACGATTCTGAACGGAGATGATATGTTGGTCTAGAATAAGTACCTATATTATATAATATTTTATTTTATATTTAAATTGAAATATTTTGTCAATATTTGCTTATCAATTGCTTATAAAAAATAATTGTGCATATAGATTTGAATAATTTTGAAATAACAGTAACAATAATTTCTGTGGAATCTTTTACTAAATTTTCAGTATTTTGTACCAGCCAAATATTTTTTATCAAAAATTATAAAAAAAATAAATAAAAAAAAAATCAAATATTTTTTAACTCAAAAATCTAATGAACAAATTAATTTGAGTGTATCAACATTTATTTAAAAGTACAAAAATGAACAAATGAACTTATACAATTTAGAGAATACTGGAGGCTTTGTCAAACTTTTTTTGATCCAGCTGACATTCCTAAATTATTTGACTGGTTTGGTGATCAATCACTCAAAGAGGTGTTTCCTTGTATATTTACCGTAGCTAATTGTTCTATGGAGAGAGTTTTTTCTAAATTAACTAGAGTTAAAAATAAGTTGGTATAGAACCAGTCAAACCCATGAAAACATAGATATACAGATGACTTAAATGATGTACTAAGAGAGTTGGCTTCAAGTAAAGCAAAAAAAAAAATTATTTGATTTAATAGTTTTTGTTTTATTAACTTTAGTTTGATATTTGTTGTAAATTGTTAATAAATTTAAAAGTTATCATAAAAGTTTGTATTTAAATCAATGAAATATAAAGTATTTACTTTTATCATACTAAAATTTGTAGTTTTATAGATATAAATTGTATATACCTATTAATTTCAAAATGTTATAATACAATTGAAAGTTTGTGAATAGTTGAAAAAAATGTATAGTTCTGCGAATGAAGCGAGCGGCTTTGAAAATTATGTTTTGTCAAAAGGGTCCATATAAATTGTCAGCCCCGGGGCTCAATAGGTACTTTACCTGGCCTTGGATGTTATCCGGTCAATTCATTGCCAACAAATTCATCACAGTAAAGTACATCGCGAACGAGGGTCAAATTAAATAACTAATATTTTTATCTAAATAATATGATTTGCTTATAATTAATTCTTAAATTATATAAATGCCTTAAAATAATTGTTTGGTCAAAGTGAATTATTGTATTTATAAATAAATGTTAACTATGACACTTTTTCCTTCTAGATAAAATAATTTTATTGGTATAAAGCATACGTGAAATTTTGATAATTTAAGAATTAATTATTAATAAGTGAAATTATTAAGATAAACTGTGGTTCGCGATGTATTTTATGGCGATGAATTGTTCGCAATGTATTTTACGGCGATGAATTGTTCGCGATGTATTTTACCGCGATAAATTGTTCACGATGAATTGACCTAGAATCACCTTGCATACAGTATTACGTATTGTCGAAGTACTACGATAGGGGTCAGATACTACTTATAATATATTTTATAACAATTAAACATAAGAAGAAATATTCCACTTACATGTTAGTTAGCGAGTAAAGTTATATTGTCTTTAGAAAGCAGTCTTGACGTGTCTTCGTTCTACAAGACGAGGTAGGAATGGCAACAAAGTAGAATACAGACGGGCGCTACAGCGCCTTCGTAGTTGTATCGTAGACTCGTCATTGTGGAGGGGAATGATTCGAAATAGTCGACTGGCGGATTAAGAAGTCGCTGTTGCCCCCACGAACACGTTTGTACACCGGCTTATGTTTCTTGAGCCCTAATGATTAGAAAAAAAAATTATACATAAAAAATCGGCAGTATACTAACCAACATGTCTATATTATATTTTTAAAATTACAAACTTTTAATTACAAAACATAAATCAGTAAGATGGAACTCAAATGGTCAAATTTCAATTTTTATTATTATTTTATATGAATTATATAAGTATAACAGTAATAACATTTAATATTAATTTTATAGTATTAAAATATTTAATGTAATTGAAGCGTATCTGATACGGGCATAACATAATTGGAGATAATTATGATATAATAATCGCTTGTAAGCTTTGAACTATGGCAAATAATGTTATCTTGTATTTACATTTTTTCTTAATAAATATTTATATATCTTCCAAGCTGTTGTATTAGTATTATATACATCTCAAAATCATAATGATCAACATTTGAACGGGAAAAAAAATCAATGACTCGATGTTTGTATATCAACTGTAGGAATGGCTATTGAAAGAAAGTCCATCTCGTGAACAGTTTAACTATATTTTATTTACATTCATTAAATGTATATTAAAATAATAAACTATATGACTTAATATTTTTTAATATTCATATTAAAATTAAGATCAGTTTTTCGAATATTCAGTTATTGTTTTTAATATTAATATATATATATATGATAATCGAAATAAATATTTTATTTTATATATTTAAAATAAATATTGTAGTAAATTGAATGTACATTGACCATATTGTATAAGTGCACTATAAAATAATTTTTCAAAAATATAAATTTTAAGGTTTGAATCCCAATCATTAAAAAATTGGTGTAAATTTTTATTACTTTATCAGTATAATTATATATTTAATACAAAGACCTATTGAAAAGGATGCCACACCCGTTGTGATATCTCCGTCTTACAAACGTAAAATATAGCGAATCTGCGTTCACTAGAACTAATTTTGTATTGTCGAATGACTTAAAGTTAGAAATATTATCTGTGGCATCACAGAAGTTTTTTTACCAATTAATTAATTTGTATAATAATATTTAAAACTGTTAATACGATGGAGGTTTTTTCATTTCCAATTCGTAAAAACATTAAATTATCGTTACTAATAGTACAAATACATTATTGATTCTTTCATAAATCCATGAACATTAAAATGTCGTTGTAGGTAATTACTAGGTATGCCAAAAAAATATACAAAAATATAAAAGGTATTATTTTGGTTTGTGTACCAGGCACTTTAGTACGTCAGACAGTCGAGACATGGGTATGGGTAGTTATAGATCACTAGTAGATAATGGGTTAATAATTATCCAATCATTAAGAGTGTCAAATTTTTAAGTGCATGAGCGTATCTGGTACAGTAGGTACACTCCTACATTATGATCAACAAACAGATATCGGTATTGGTGACAATGTTATATATACATGTGACTCATAATCCTAGTATTTCTACGTGGCTATAAAATACAGAATTTTAAATAACAACTTCAATGAGTTATAAGCGGGCGACGGGTATCTGGTCAATAAACTATATTTAGGGGACGGATTTATATGTAAAAAGAGATTCATTGAAATAAGGGATTTTAAATCTAATAAAAATGTTCAACATTTAGATCATTTTTATTAAAATAACAAGAATCGTTTTACAATACTTTATACATTTAATTAATTCATAGTCAAGGCTGCAAGTAGTATCAAGGCAGACAGGGTAAATAACTGTAAAAAAGCCTAAGTAATTATTTTAAAGAGCCTATTTTTGCAAAAATTAAAATATAAATAAATAGTTGATGATAATGACTATTATTATAATTATTTCGTTTTCATATAATAATTATTGAATAAGGAAGTAATAAGATGATGGACATCAATTTAAATAGTATATAATAGTTAAATTTTTTTAAAAAAATGCATTATTAAATTATTAAAACTTTAAAATAACGTTAAGTATTGGGGATGAGAATCTAGTCAATACATTAATGGTAGATTTATGTGTATAACACAATAATATAAGTTTTGCATAAAAGTTACAGTGAAATATATTGAATAAATAGTGGTGAAATAAATGATCTAATAGTTCGAAAAGTGAAATTCTGTATCAATTACAATAAAATACTGCCAAAAAAAAACTAAACAAAGTATATACATTTTATAAATCTGATAATTGATTAATTATAACTTCTAAAATATAATATTCAATTAATTTGACAGTGCATAATCTAACTAGATATTTACATAATATATGTGTACAATTTACTGATAGTACATCTCAAATATTGTAAAAATGAACTATTAGCGGAAGTAAGAAAGTAATAAAATTATGATTTGGTTAAAATTATATTATGTGTATCAATAAGAATGATAGAAGCCAGTAAAATTTTTTAAAAAATTTACTTATAAAAACCAATTTTATACAGTCAAATAAAATGTAGTAAATACTGCAGTCAATAATTTTAATCGTACACCTATTAGGTACAACATTTAAATAAAATTTATTGGAACAAATCGTTAGGTCAGGCCGGTCGAAAATCAATTTATTAATACCTATTTGTATTTATTAATTATTAAATCAATATAACAGACTGTGTATTGTATTGTCAATGCAATACCACCAACACTCACAAATACCTGGGAATTTATAAAACAGTTGATATTAAAAATATACTGTTTTAATTGTATGTACTCTGTGCACATAAAATACAATAGGTACTGCAAATATTCCTCTAAATATCTGTACGTAATTATTATATTAATATCAATGAACTATTCGTATCATAATTGTATGTTTGATTATTCTGAATTTGACTGTATAAATGCTTCATAATTTTCAACCATGTCTCAGCTATATATCGATACACCTATAAATTATTATAATATTAAAACTTAAACACTTTACACCGATATAATATACTCACAAACTAAATCAATATTACTGTAATACTGTGTGCAGATTTGAGCAATATTGCCAACATTCATAAATATTCACAAAAAATAAGTAAACATAACAAAACACTTACCTCTCAGAGCACTACTAAATACTATATATATATTCTATCAAATGCTACAGTATTGTAGTACATAATGATATTTATTATATAATTTATTAAAGTATATAAGAACGATTGGCCGAGTGCAGAGGCACAATCGTACATCGTATAATAATAACTTATGAGTTAATTACTGACAACACTACAACAGCGACAACCGTAAGCTACTAAGAACAAAAAAAAAACGTATACAACAAAAACAATATATTAAATGCATAAAAACATCAGTGATTTAGTAAACATGTCGACAGGCACCATCGGTAATAGTGCAGATTACAAAAATATTAATTGTCTGTAGGACGGTTCGATTAATATAACAGACGAACATTGAAAAATTTAAACAACCGACGAAAATTCAAAACATTTGAATACTGTTGAACGATAATGAGATAACCAACAACGTCGAGGAAAAAAAATTCGAAAAAAGCGGGCGGCCACGCAATCATATGGCGTTATTACGATGAGGATGTTAATATTAAATCCACGGATCACGAACCTAATACCTATACCCAATAAGTTGGAAATCATTGTGAAATATGGGTTATTTGAATGCGATAATGTCGCAATGCCATCGTTATACGGAACGGTGATATAGAATCTCTTAGAAACATGATTTCGGAAAACGGAAGCGAAAAAATTCGAAGTCGTGATGTTAGTTAATAAAAAGCTTGTTTATAAGGAATCCGAAGAGAACGCGGAGATCAGTTAAGAATTGTAATTTTAACGGAATAAATAAGGCGAAAAAGTCAAGGACTGTGAAAAAGGTGACACCCAGTCCAAAGGATCACACGATCTTACTGTTTTATAGAAGAGGAAGGATGAAAAACGTAATAAAAGAAAATGATGAAAAAAACGGAAGAAAAAACTGAAAACTTGGTAACAGTATATAGCAGGATTTCTATAC
>JAIPRK010001282.1:0-78386 GCA_025469195.1 Chaitophorus viminalis | reverse complement strand
ATGGTTTGATGTTTAATTTTGGATTGTATGGAGATGATTGAGTTGGCATAGATGGGGACGTATTTTTTGGTGTAGGTGTAGAGTTAATTTTTATTTGCTTAGTATTAAGAAGTGAACGATTGGTTATAGAAATCATTTTTAATGATAAACTATATTCTAAACTTTAGAATCGAAACGATTAATATTTTGTACCGTTAAGACTAAATATTGTTAAGGATTTCTTAATTAACCAAAAAAAAATTTCCTTTATTTATTATACCTACCTATAAACCACAAAGGTACTGATATATTGTCTTCTTCTTTTTTTCTCGGGTCAATCTTTATATATCCTACCCTTCTCAATAAGCAAAAATTTTTATTGTTTTGTTCATACATTTATAATTGCGTACCATAGATAATAATATATTACATTGTTTAGTACACGATTTGAAGGTGTTTATGTCGTATACTGTTGGGAGGAAATTACTTTTTGATAACATTACACAGATTTTGAAATAAAAAGGTCATGGTTTTTAGCAAAATGTTCCTTTCTCTACGTTCGTGTAATCTAAATAGCGATAAGTATTTTCTCGCGGAACATCTGAGCGAACAACATTTAATGATTGAATAAGCTTCTCGTATAAAAGCTTTTATAGAATTATATTATCAAAGATGAATTCATTATGTCGCAATTAAAATAAAAAGATACCTCTTTACGTTACTGTCTAAAATGCTAGATTTCATTTGGAGCTTGTACCCGATAACGTTATGATAAATATCATGACTAAATGTTAATTATTTTTTGTGATTTAATTACAGTTTAATATACGTATAACAATAACCTACTTGCTCATCATAATTTAGACCAGTATTCTATGAAATTGAAATATTCAGAGCAACATAAAATTAAGTAATATTTATTACAATACAATAACATTATTTGAGAGCAGACACGGTTATATTTTTTTCACTACGTTCTAAATGTGACAATATTAATATTTCCCTTCATCTCAATTCTTACTGAAAACACCACTTTAATATTGTGGTATATATACACGTGACGAATGTGGTCGAATTAAGCTTCGTAGAACAATGACTAGAGAATTATTGATAAGTGAAATGATGTAATTATGTATAAATTATGTTGTGTACCTGCAAATAAAAAAAAATACAATGATCAACTTGAAAGCTATTTTTAATACATAACAACTTTTTATACGATTTACCGGCAAACGAACGCGCGCGCATGTAAATCAAAATTATTCCGCAACATTTCCGACCCGGCTAATAATTCTATTTATTTATTTATTTTATTTTTATTCTACGCCCACGCGCCACGTAGTCCTTTCTAAATGTCTCTCTATGACCTATTTATGATATAATCTGGTGAGAATAAGCACTTTGTTCGACCATCACTTGCTGCTTGCGCGATACGCACAATGGTTGTGCATTACGTTCACGGCAAAACAAATACATGTTTGCTCGACGAGAAGATAATAATAATAATAATAAATAAAAATAAACCCTACGAGCATGTGTTACGGATAACGGTTTTCGCGCTACTATATTGCGTATAGGTACCCGTGAAACTCTCTTCGTATTCGTAACAGAAAAACTTTATACAGTCACAACATCTTTATTCGCATAGAACGGGGCGAGGAAATCTCTCGTTGTTTCAGAAATGGACGGTCAACAGAGCTTTAACATGCAAAGGTGTTATCATAGTACCGAAAAGGTTTTTTTATTTTTTCATAGTGTATTGTAGTATACAAGAGAAACTAAAGGTGCCTGTACCATACAACATTACATCCTTTAAACTATTCCGTTTTCAATTGATGCGTCGTCTGCACACGACCGTAATTCTTTTCAAATTTTCTACTCCAGATCGTAATTCGCTTGTTTGTTCTACACGTTGTGCGGAATTGATTTATTATAAATTATCATCAAAGTTCACAGTGGTAAACTTAAATAAATCGATTTTAAATGCTAACCACGCAGGGTGAAGCTCAGCAATCAACATGGCCTAACTAGAATTATTACACAACATATGGGTTAACGTTTAATATTACTGTAAATATATGTAGTTGATCGTAATTTAAAACTGTATATGATCGAACAATAATAATAGTATTCGACGGATTTTTAAACAGTAAATAATGAGTCAATTATTTTTACAACATCGAGAACAGTCTAAATTTTTCCATAATAATTATATTAGTATATGTTATACGAAAATATTTATTTCGCACGGCACCGAGTGTCGCAATAACGAGTCTTTCATTATATTACGATCGTTATTATTGTCTCAACAATACGTGAAAGTAGATAATAATCTGTTGTTTTTTCGTTACAAAGTTGAAAATGTATACACTATAGCTGCTGTATTCGTTTTTTTCTTCCAATTGACTTTGGACCTGGAGTCTAACGCACATTATTTGTCCAACGCATATATACTTCATCATTATTACGACAATGTTTACGAACAGCAATCGGAGGTACTAAAATACACACTGCGCTAAACCCGCAGCGAATATGATTAAGTACGTGCTAAAGGGAAGTTTTTTCATTTTAAGTTGAAACCAAATTTCGTCATCTGAGGTTTTTGTTTCCCCCCTCCCATCCTCCATCGCACACTTACTCATTCTCTCTCTCCATTTATATTCCCCTTATACACCTCCACCTGGAAACCAGTGATTGGGCGTGTTCCAAGCGGTATTTTTCCGACGAAGAAACGGGTTACATAATATGTGAGAGCACATGAACTTCGAAATCCCGGACGTTTGTCACCACAGACCGGGTGAAGAAAAAATGGAATAAAAATATATTTAAGAACTTCAAGGAACTTATTTTTTTCCACTCTTTAGAGTCGCTTTATGAAATTACTTTTTGAAAAGTTTCTCATTTTATTACTTTTTCTCTGTATGTCTTTCTCTTTCCATCTCTTTCCTCTCTCACTCTCTCTTTTTCTTTTTCTCCCGATCCTTCCTGTGAATCATGTTAAGTCTTTTTCTTCTTATTTGAAAATTAGATTTCCAACAACCAAACTGCCGCTAGGGACCCGTCGTGTTATGAGTATGCAAACATTCTTCATGACAAAAAAAAAAAAAAAGGTTTCGAGGTTTTCATCGTAATAATAATACTTTATTTTTTAAATATGTACTAAGAGAATGTTATATTACTATATATATATATTACATAGATTTATTATTATTATTTCCATCGGACGGTGAATTTACGCAAATCGTTTATCGCATTATTTTACAAGCCCTCCGGAGTACTAGATTGCAATCCGGTATCGAACAACTTGTTAAACTTATAATTTGTACATTTTATACGTCTGATGTTCGATGGTATATGTCGAACGATTTATTATTCAGGCAGTCTTAACTAAAAAATGTTTTAAAAATATACCATATACGTATATTCGAAATTATGTCCTCAAAAATAGGTATTATTTTATGGCATTGGTATGTTTTACGCCATACTTGGATTAAAGAACTGATGAAATACTGATTATCAAGAGGATTTTATTGAAATAAATTGGTCCTGATTTTAGTGTGTGTTCTTTTTATCTTGTTTATCGAGTGGAAATTAATTTACTACCAGCATTGACCTATGAGATAATTCGATTACACATTGACCTTAGGCGCTTAATAAACGTTGTAGTATTTATTTTCTTTTACAACTTTGAAAATGCATCACTATGACTATATAATAAAAAATTATAATTAAATAAAAGGAGTAGACATTTACGTGACATTTCAAAAAATCGGGGATCCGCTGATACTACACATAAAATAACATAATATATTAATAGGTAATAATCATAATTTATTAAGTTCCGTAGAAATAATTATCAATTAACAAAATTGAATATTTATGACTGCATTAAAATGGCAATATATAGTGTTAGCTACTTATATTTTCTTTTTTTGATTTTACATTAACCGAATTTATAATTTCCATCTTCTATCAGCTTCTATGTGGTTTTAAACATAGATTCCTTCATAATGATTTATTAATAGTTACGCTATTAAAGTTAAACTCATGAAATGAGGAATAAAATAATAAAATTTATTTTATACAAGATACACCAATTAGTTGAGAATATTTTTCATTTTATTAGAAAAAATGATTCAATATCATGTATTGTGTTCGAAATAATTATAGCGGGTAGGTAAACTTATTTTAAAATTCAATTATTTATTTTGACATAATATAATAAAACCTAAATCAATTAATAATTATATCGATGATTTAGACAATGGACACTTTGATTTCTTCACTCCCGCATCTCGAGGTAGTAATATTATATATAAAACGCGTGGAATCCGTTTGTTTGCTCTTTAAAATTATTTTAAACGTTTTGCAACGTCAAATATTTTTCACGGCGCATATTATTCGCAACTCCAACGTCGTTACCTCTGCACGCGATGTGTACCGTTATTTCCCCTCCATCTCTTGAGTTTTTGAAACAAACTAGCCGGGGAAACGATCCGGTGTATTTTCTAGACGTTTATTACCCGCGATGAAATGTTGACATCATTTCGAGAAAATGATATGCTTTCCCCAGAGCGTATACCGCCGACGACTACGTTGCAGAAAGCAAACATACTGCGATAGGCCATTTTTAACGGAGCGCTTTTTAGCGAAAATCTACCGAATGCGAAACGAGTATAAAAGTTCATTTTTGCGCAGTCAAGACGATTCAACGAATTTATTCATTTATCATTTCTACTTTGCATTAATGTAAACATTTTTCAAAACTATCAATATTTTGACGAAAATAATATAAGTTTGAATACCTATTTTATATTACAACATATCTTAAATTTACAACTAATGTTTTCTATTACCTAATTATAGCATGTTAAGTCCATAATATAATCCGATCGATGCAAAATAAGTTCATTTTTAAAATAGAACTACCATAAGTATTTAAATATTGTTGTCAAGCGTATTATCGCTATTTTTCTTTGATCAGTTTACCTACAATGATTCGATCGGTATTCTTTCATCACGCATATACTACTGATCAGATTCCCTACTCACACAAAGACAACCCGTGGCCACAAGAAACAGACACACCGTTTGTACATAACCTTTAAGTTTGCAAAGGCCTTATGTGCTTCGAAAACGACCAATGATTATAGTATAAACATTATATGGTCTTTTCAAATAAGTATGATCACAGGAAAAAAAATCAGACGTCAAAATTACGATAACCACTTGTCGGTAAAGACATAAATACGGTGGAAATGTATATATAGGCATATTTAATATAAAGGAAAATTATCCTGTAAGAGTGTTTATATATCATTATGATTATTTAAATTTTAAACGTACACGTCAATACGCATGTACATATAACGTCATAATGTGCACTTCATCGATCTCATATACTTCACTATAATATGTGTGAAAGTCAGTTCACCAGGCATCACGAAGAGCGTGAAGGCCAGAAATTATTTAACTTATACGAAAAAATGCAATGTCTTATGTATTATTTGTAGCTGCGCGATTGTGACAGGAATTTTTAGTTTAAAAGGCCAACCGTATCACCCGATAGACCGTTACTATTAATTTGGAATGTTCGACGAGACAAATCATTCCAAACTATTTACAATTAATTATTACAAAACTATAATGTGCAACTCATGTGCATTCATGTGCAACTCGAGTACGGTTGCACATGAATTATTGTAAAACGTATATTATACACGCCAATGGTACCATGATTCAGAGCAGTAATTAATTTTTAATAATATTAGCAGGTTCCACTTTTAAAAGGTTTAACTTTTGAACTCTGGTTTTTAAAATATTTATTTTTTTATGATATATATAATCATATTACTTTATAACTCTTTGATGTTAAAGGTTTAGTAACTGTATTAATTTACAAACTGTAAATTACTAAATAAAACTTAATCGTCATCATGTAAAATGAATAATTATAATATTTAATTTCAAAAAAAATAAGCAATTTCTAAAATAAATAGATTTGTTTTATTTATATATAATTACGAGAAGAAGAAATTGCAATTTCAAGAGTTTCATTATATACAAATAGAAAATACATGAATTATAATGTTTTCATATACTTTTGTGGCTCCATTGTCAATTTTTTTATTATTCAAATCCTATATATCGACTATATTAAACAATAAACATACACTCAAATCATTCTTGCATTAGTTATCATCAAATATAGTTAAATAATCGAATTAATGATATGATTAAATTTTCGTGATAGATTAAACTATTTGTTTGAATACTTTAAAATGTTATACTTTAAACTTATGATACTTATGTAGATTAGTACACGGTAACACATTTATTTATTTATTTATTTATTAATTAATTCAAACAGGCAAAGCCCAATATAATTTTATCTAAAGCATAAAACAATTTCATAAAAATACAGATTATATAAACAAAGTGAGATTATACATAAAATGGATATAATAATAAAAGTATTAGACTATTAGGATTCATAGATTAACATATATGTCTTCATCTCGTACCATAACTATTTACTATTGAAATTCGAAATACATTTTGAAACTCATAATTATTAGGAGTATTAATACCTATTTATATGCAATTACAAATTGTAAAATGTAAATTTTACTTACCAAAATATGCAAAAACAAATTTTTATTATTTCTAAAACTTACTCACCTAACAAATTAGTTTAACATACTAACTAGATGTCTGATGGCATAATAAATGCGTCGCATCTTGCATCATTAAATATTTTACCAATAGTTCGGAAATAATATTTATTAAGTTCTTCAGACATCAATAGTTACAGTTTTGAATAATTATTTTCGTAGAGAAGTCCAACTATAACGTTACAAGTATATCGGTCGTTGACCTCCGTGATCTTATCTATTTAAACCCAAATGAACCCATCACCAATAATTTCTGAACGAATATGAGAATTACCATATTCATAAATTGTAGAAATATAATTTTTACCAATTGTATACTGATCGGCAAAAATATTTCCAAAAAAATCCTTAATTGAATCCATACGAAAAACAATTCTGATCGGAGATAATTTCTCGGTCTAGAATAGGTACGAGTATTATGTTATATTTAAATTGTAATATTATGTCAATATTAACTCTTCAAACACTAATAAAAAATGATGGTACTTATGTGTTACAATAGTTTTTGAATAACACTAAGAACAACTTCTATGGAATCTTTTTATGTTAATTAAAAATTTTATCAGCAATAAATTAAAAAAAATCAAATATTTCAAATGTCTATTAATAACATAAAAATTAGTAAAATATTTTGAAAGGATAATTATTTAAAGAAAATACCAATCATAACAATTATTAAAAGTTTCCAGTTTCTATGATTTATACTTTTTGAATAATAACAAACATTTAAAATCATTTAAGAATAAATCGTTATTTTATGCAATTTTTTTAAAAATTTAAATTTCTGACGGTCATAAAAGTCCTGTAGAAATTTTTTTATAGATATTTGAGTATATGAATAATCTTTGTTAAAATTTTGAACCTTAAGAATTAAATATACCAAAAACTTTAAGAATTTTCAAAGTACGAGTAACTTCCAAATCATTGCTATTTTCACATATTTCATAAAAATTTGAACTTCTAAAAAAAAATTATGTGCAACGATTTTCGATCTTTTTTAATTGCAATAAATAAAACTTACGGTAAACCTTGTATTTAATTTTCAAAATTTTCCGTTTTTTTCGTAATTTTTTATGGTTTTTACAAGTATTGAAAATGTTTAATTTTTGACTACCGTCCTTTCAGAAAAGTTCAGAAAATTGAAGCATTTTTACTGCTCAGAAACGTTATGACAGGCACAAAAATAAATAATAAAGTAACATACATCATTTATAAAGTCAATGCATTCAACACTCCATTCAAAATCTAAAATATGCAAATGCATATAAATTCTATACCTTATTATTAGTACTCGTAATATTCATTTCATATATTTTTATATATACGATCAATTTTTTATTGATATATATATTTTTTTTTTTAATTGATTATGCCGTAGAAAAACTTTAATGACCCATAATTATGTTGTTTTACATTTTTCATAATTTATGTTAATTTTGCACTTTCAAAAAAACTAACGCTATAATAGAAAATCTGGAGTTATTTTTCAAAGGCAAAAAAACTTTTTTAATCTTAGGCATATTTTATTGTTCACGTGTAGCATAATATTATAAACTAATATTAATATTATACGGGACTTGAACAGTATTAACTCGACAACTATATTGTATTATAAACGTTGAAATCAATATATTATGTTCTGCAATGTGCTCTAGTATACTACGACTCATAACGGACGGAATTCTGAACAAAAAGCTAGATTCGATAAAGGTGACGATAATTTTCACGTAAATCGGTATGAAAAACATTTTGGAAACACTTCAAACATTCTAATCGTTTACATCACTGGAATTCGTGGACTGCAAATAACCATTTTATGAAATGCGAGTACAGTTAATGTATATTATCATTATTAAAATTATTATTATTATTATTATTATTATTATTATTATGAGAGTGCATTATATTTTTATCGAAAATGCATCGGGATTCAAGTAAAGAACGATATGAATATTATTATTATTATTATTACTGCAACTATAACAGTGCATTATATTTTATTTAATTTACTATTAAAAGATAATTATTAGAAATTATTTATGATACAAATAATCGGTTTATTATTTCAATACATAAACCGTTGAAGATGAAAAGAATGATGAAAGAATTGACGAAGGGAGAATGATAATTAAAAAATAAAAAGAATCATACCAGGGAAAGATTATAGCCAAGAGAGGAGAATTTTTAGAATAATGAGTCACGGAGAACAGTAAGAGAAGGGAATGAGAAAATAATATACTAAAGTCACATACGAATTTATGGATGTGGAATATGCAAAGTGGAAAAGAAATAAAAGGAGAAATGAATGAGAAATACATTATAATATAATAATATGTAGTTATTATTCTCGTAGTGCAATCAGTTGAATATATTTTAAAACGATTGTTTGACATTGTACAATTTACATAGAACAGGGAATCGCTTGATTCAAAACGACAATACTTTAATTTTCCACATTGGTGACATCGTCTAACGCTAGTGCGAGAACGATTTCAAACGAAACCGCAATAAATGAACACAACGCCATATTATTACATTTTTTCTTAAAGTTCTATATCCGAGCCAGTATAGAGCAACTCGTTACAATTCAAATTTAATTTAATTTTTAATAATTCGTAGTCGATACCCTGCAATGCGTATAATAGTACATTCGAAAATGTCGCTCCAGCGTTCTAACGCTTGAGTGATATGATTCAAATCGAACAATAATTTTTCATTCAATCCTTGACAACAAAATGCATGCATAATTTTATATGTCATATCAAAACTACGGAATATACGTCTTACTATTCTGTAAGTAGCTGTCAATTACAACAATTTCGTTTTGATAACGTAGTAATCATTATAATATTAAAGTTGGTTAATTGTTTCCTTTAAAACTTACTTTTGCTTTAGTAAAAAAATATACAGTATGATTCTACTACATGATGTATATTTGTTTCATATTTGTGTTCGTTAGAATAATATTATTATATCAGTATAACAGTATTGACTGTTTGTCCTTAAATACAATATGTTGAATTATAATTATTCAGCGATAATTATTTTTAAAATCACTAAGTAATTAATTGAAAACGCGATTTCAACGAAACACCTTTTATTTTTTATCTTAATGATGCTCTGTTTTTTAATTTTTATTTCTACTAATTTGAAATTTTTATCTAATTTCTTTGGTTTTTATGGTAAAAAACATTCATGTGTTTTTGTTTCTTGGAGATATTTCAGTTTTTGTTGTTTAATATAATCTAGATGAACTGAAAATTAGTTTTGAAGTTATATTTTATATAAAACTAGTTTTCGTTACCAAAGGTTGCCCAAGGCTTAATTTGCCAGTACTATGGTTATATGAATGCAAATAACACCCGGTTGAAAGTTGTAATTAATCACGATATACTGTATAGCAGTGGTTCTCTACATCATAAATCGAAACTACTACCCGAATTTCATATTCATAGCTTCAGTGGTTTGGGCTAAGCAATTTTTTCCATCTGTGTCCCTTTTGGACCCTTTAAGAGTTAAATCTGAGAGGATCTATTCTTAATAATCATAATAATACAGATATGATATCAATATAATCATATTATAATATCATTCATATAATCATATTAGCTTTCATCGCCCGGCGTTGCCCGGAGTTTAATTAGCCGGTAATACGATTATGTGAATGCAAATAACACCAGGTTGAAAGATGTAATTAATCAAGACACGCTGTAGTATAGTAGTAGTTCTCTGCATCATAAAACGAAACAACTGAGTAAATAATATACTAGCTTCAATAGTTCCGGTTTGATAATTTTTTCCATTTTTATCCTGTCTACCTTTTTCAACCCCTTAGGAGTTTATTTTGAAAAATACTTTCTTTGTGCTAGCCTACGTTGTATACAAAATCTCATGTGCAAAATTTCAAGTCTCCTGACCTAACAGTTTAAGCCTGTCACTCATGTACAGTATTTTTATATTTCTTCTTGTGTTAATAAACCCAACCAAAAAATGACGTTTTTCAATTTTACACTCTTTTATCATTTTGGTTTACCGAATTACCCGTCGTTGCTCGTGAAAATGGATTGTGAATAAGTGATATGCGAATTCATTATGAAAGCAAAGCATTTTTAAGTGTATACGAAAATAACAATTCAAATATTTTAATTGTTTGCTTCTCCGTGTAATGGTTAATGGTCAAATGTAAAACAGAGAAAGAGAGAGGGAGAGGGAGAGAGATAATTACACTTATCAAGCTTCAAATAAATATGAGGCCATCTACATTATGTATGAAAACTACCAATAAATGAGAAAAGTTGTACGTCCGGTCATCAACCATTAAAAATGTGATTTTAGAAAATTCCTTTCTTGTTGCATGTCATTATATCATGTATGATCGATGCATAGCTTTCCCCCTGGCACTTCTCAAAGTTTAATTTGCCAATATTATAATATGTGCATGATTATATTAATTCAAAAAACACCCAAACAAAGATTGTAATTAATCAAGATACGATGTAGTATAGTAGCATAGTATAGTTATCTAAATCATAAGACGAAATTAATGCCCAAACCGCATTTATTATACATAATATCGGCGGTCCCGGCTACTTTTTTTTTAGATTCTGAATGAAACGAATAATGTATTAATTTTATCATGATAAGTGCTATTTTCTTTTCCTTTGTCTGTGTGCAAGATTTTGATCTGAAGGATAATGCACCGATTTAATTTACAATATATTATAATTTTACTGATTGACAATTTTGTTTATTTGGTGCATTAAGGAGGTCATTTTTTCAATTTCTCAATAACAGATCGGATAATAGAAAAAATAGAGGAAAATTGGCAAAAAATGAATAACGATATTATAGTAATTTGATTGTTATTTTGGTTTTCGTAATAACTCAAAACATTTACTGCCTTACAGGGTACTTAATTACTTTATTTATCTTCATAAAATCAATATAGAACCAACGTAAAATATTACCTTACAGGTAATCAAAATGTGAAAAAATCATATGTCCGGCCCACAGCCCAAAAACAATCGACCATTAAAAATGTGATTTTTGAAAAATCATTTCTTATTTTACGCTTAAGACATGGCATAAACATACTAGAAAGATTTAAATTCACTTGTTATCATAGTTTGGACTGTACGTTTATTATGAATCAATGAGTCTGTCAGAATATCACATTTTTTGTTTGAAGATGTTTTATTATAGCATATGGCTCCGGCAAGCACAAAATAATTTGAAGATGTAAAAATAGGATATAAATAAAAATTTCGTAACTTGACGTATCAATTGTTTTGAAATATTATCTTTCAACAGCTAAATATCAAAAACCATTTAATTCCTTTCACAATTTGAATACATAGATAATATAATGAATTATTATATTTTCAAGTTTAATATATAGTTACTTAGAATGAGTAATGTATATTTTTATATTCAAATATTGTTGTTTTTTTTTTCTCTATCCTCTATAGTAATATATTAATATATATATATATACAATAATTAACGCTTTTTATTCAAATAAATACTGTTCAATTTGTATTAATTTATCTAGACTGAACTTTTAATGAAACCTATTGAGTTTTTAATGAACAATATAATATTTTCATAAAATGTGTACTTTTTTTATAACACTGATAAACTTTTGGAATTAAATACACAACGTATATTCTTTAACTTTTATTGTTGAACTAATTTTATAGAATAATGTTTTTATTATTACATTTTATTTCGAATTAATATGAAAAGAACAATTATAAAATATAAATTCTATGCTCGAGTTTGCACAATAAGTAATCATTACTTTTAACTTATTATATAAGCGAAATACTATTGAACATAACGAAGATTACTTTGAAGTTGAGAAAATAATTATGGAAAAATCATACAGGAATTATAAGAAATAATTTTATAAAATGTTGACTTTTAATATTATATAAGTCTCTGGGGTTATGATAAAAATATAAGTATACCTACACCGATTAATGCAACAACTTAAGAATACTTATTAGTATTTTTTTTTTTTTTTTTGTTGTTCTTATGATAATCAATTTCAAATGAACTAATTTAAACAAAAATCAATATTGTATTATAAATTTTTTTCTCAAACGTAGTGCAAGTTGTACTATACAACAGACTTGAGAAGAAATAAAGGGATCGTAAATATTTAAAGCCGGATAAGAAATCTTTATTTGCAAAGTATACGTCCAAAATATCATAAATAGACTGCAGTACGTCGCATATGAAAAATTATGAGAAACAATCCAAAGGCTAGGTTGTATGATATAAAATTTGCATTCCTGTCTATGGAACAAAAAATCACATCTACTCGAAGTATAAAGTGTAAATAGTTAACACAATTTATTTATTTAGAACAAAGTCAATATTTCTATGTACTTTGATAGGAAACAGTGAAATATTCGCATAACCTATTTACGAAGAACTACCAACAGTGTTATTGTTATGACGACAAGAAAAAGTGTTTTATATCTCTTAAATTAAATTTCAAAACTTTTTCATTTTATACTTTTTGATTATACACAAACATTAGAATATTATTTTACCTAAGGCATACACAAATTGTTAGATTTGAATAAAGAAAAAAAAGAGAAAGATATTTATCGCTTGTTTGCGATGGAAAATTCGAAAATCGTATGGATACAAATATTTATTCTTATACCTGAAAAATTTCTCAACTACAAATATCATAGAAATTAAAAACTGTGTATAAGAAGAGAAACAAACAGTTCAAGCTTGGTACTTGTTCAAATGCACAATTTTGCAATTCAACGTAACGAGGCACGACAATTGCTTTGAATATATTTCACTGCGTTACTAAGTCTTTAAAGCTCAAAAATACTTCGAACCGAGAAAAAGCATTCCTTATTATGAATCGTTGCAAAAGACAATGGGATTACAGCGTTTGAATTCGTACATTATACGTAATGTTTGTGTAGTAGAATAGCGTTGATGAGCTAAACATTTTTTGTGAATAAAACCGCAGCATTATATTTATATACATAATTGAAATTATGAAAATAAGAAACTATACAGTTTTAACTTGGTACACCGAGTTTTGTTATTATCAACATTTTTTCTGGAATCTATATAATATCCGATGAACTTCTTTGTATTTAGATCTTGTTAGTTGTAGTGAATTCGGGTGAAGACAAAAAAAAAAAAAACAAAAAAAAAAAACAAAAAAAAAAATATTCAATAATTTAACAATTAACAATTTGTTGACCACTCGAAAATAGATGGATATCGGTTAGGGCTTAGGGAGGCTTAGCCTCCCTAAATAATTTAATGGCCCCCCAAAATCAAAACTTTATTTGAAATGTTATTTGTTGTTTTTGCAATTATCATTTTATATTGGATTAATATAACCCCTATAAATTTTCAACCAAATGTTCGCCTATACACTCAATAATGTTTAACCCGAGTAAAAATACGTTTTTCATGTTAGGTATACTTATAGATGTTTCCTAAGAGCGAAAATTTTTCGAAATCACACTTTCCACCGGAGAATAACATAGTTCGTGTGAGGTATGCTCGAATCCATTTTCTTCAAATGGTAGCCCTATAGTTCGTATGCAGGGTACACTGGAGAAATAAATATTCTTGAATATTTAATATTTAACCCTTTCAGTTCCAGTGATATAATAATATAAATATTGTATAAACCATCTTTGATCAACATTTCCGAAACTATGAGGAAGCTCCAGTAACAGTTGAGTCGAAATATGCTTCTATTCAAAATCCTTGGTATACGCAATAAAAAAATATTAAGTCCTGAATAAATTTTAAACATTGATTATGTGTTAGGAGATAATTAAAACTATTGTTTTAACTCGTTCAATGTTGTTATACTTAATCTTTTATTTTTATATTTTACAATTATTTCTAGTGACATTCAAGATAGTTCAACAATTAAACTATTTAATGTATACAGTTATAATCAAAATAAGTAAAAGATAAATTAATATTAAATATAATTGTCTAACAATGAAAACGATAAATTAGTGTTTTCTAACCTGGGGGCGTGTTAAAATTGGTTGGAAGGCGTAGCCACTGATAGTTATTGTATTTTACAATATAGGGAAAAATGAAATATTTACGGTTACCGTTATCGAGTACCTATCAATAAAGTGCTAATAAACGACTTTTGTAGAGATTATTTGTAATTAAGTAAAGAAAAAGGTGATCACTTTTTTTTTTTTTTTAATATGAAAAGAGCACGAGATTTTCAAAAATTTTAAAATTGGGCATAGAATAGAAGTGGTTAAAAACCACTACATAGATAATATCAGATAAAGGCGAAAATAATAATTGAAGAGAGTTAATTCCGTAATTGTCCGTTTATTAATATGGCGGGAAGAAATTGGTTTATAACGGAGGTTTAATCAGTGAGAAATCATAAGACAGCTAAACTTAAACTCGAATCTTATGGGTTTAATGTTCGGTTTAGGACCAAAAGTAACACAAACATATGGCGAAATTGACCGAAAAAAGGTCGTTGGAGGGGGAATCGGAGATAAAGTTTTTAGTCCGTGAGGTATTGTTGTGGTTGTTGGAAGATTTGGTTTTGTGGCGATTTAGAATGGATTGGAAGAACCGGCCGTCACCCGATCCAGCGATCCTTGGTACAGTTGTCTGACTCGTGGGCCTCGCCACATTTGACGCGATGAAATTAATGATCAATCAAAATCAATACAATCTTGGCATTTAAAACATTTCGACCGTGGATCAATGTGTGGTCTTATTTGGTTTTTCTATTATTGATTTTGTACTTAGTACTGAAGTAGTGTCATAGATTTGGTTGTTGTTTTGCAGAAAATATTGGAAGAGGAGAGTATTTAAAGTGTTGGATGACGTAGCGGCGTACGAGATGGACTTATACATACGTTACATCGTTATGTCGAACGTATAGTTCGTAGGCTCCGAATAGTCTGTCGTTACAGAGACTACAACATTAAACGGTTGACGTACTGTGTATCGTGAGAAATCGTCGGAAAAAACCCGTATTATTTCTTTTTTGCATTTGTTATCAGTATCACGGCACGAGAATACGAGATGATCTACGAGAGTGAAAATAAAATTGCCATGAGGAAAAGGAGAAGATAAAAGAAATATTAGCTTTTTCAGACCTTGCCGGCGATTAATCTTGCCAGTGGATTTTTCACTTCACGTTCTTAATGTCATTTTCGTCGACTAATTGCCCAGTCAAATGGCTCGATTTGTAATGCAAATCCCGACCCACCTCCATCCGCTACCAGTTTCTTGCAAACGAGCATTAATAAATGTTGACTTCGGCCCTTAGGCAACCACGAGAGATCACAACAGTCGACAAAAAGTACACATCATTATTTATTTTTATTTTAATTTTTTTTTTTCTGTATTCGCTTGACAGAAAATAACCGCTGTATCGGTGGACATGTTGTAAAGGGTGGATCGGAAGTGGTTGCCGGGAGGAAAGAGAACCGCGGTGAGAACGAAAACGGGATATATTCCCAAAATGATTATCAGTTATATCCTAAATGATGATTTTAACGAATTTAATGCAAAATCCTTAAGTAGATTTCCGCGTTTCTTTTTTTTTTTCATCTGATCACTTTCATTTTCGCTGTTTCCTTCATAATACCTTATTAAACAGCGCCGAGTCCATTTGGTGGTGCTCCAAATAGACATTATTTATGTAATATGCAAATATTAGCATCACAAACCCCGGTACAATTCACCCGTGAAACATTTCATAGCTAAAACTCTGAGAAATGTATTCAAAAACGCAAATAAACACAAAAGCCTAATCTAACCTATACAATATAACACAATAGATACTATGCAGACTCGTTTGAATTTAATGACACAAATAAATAACTTGCACAACAATGTTACATAATATATTTCGTATAATACATTGTAATATATTCGAATCGAATAATATCGTTATATTAATATTATGATACATATATAATATATTTTAATAATATTAAATAATATCACATTTTGTGTAGCACATAGAAATGCAAAGTAAATTGTTTCACAGACTTACACAACGTTAAATTTAACGTATCGGTACCTATACAAAATTAAAAAAAAAAAAATTGTCAATATTGTAGATTCTTTATAATTTTATTGTTTGATTAAACAGTTTCATGATACCGAAAAAATCATAAACTGTAGACGTTTTCTTAAAACAAATCAAGACTTAATAGAACACGTTTTTTCCATTTAACTTCGGTTCTATATGTTATCGGGTTGGATGGTAGAAGTTATTTCTTATAAATTATAATACAATGATTATAAAAATTCGCATCACATCACATTACATTGACAAATTTTGAACATTGCATCATAAACAGAAACACGTGAACGAGTAGGTAGGTACTAAACGTTTATAATATGATAAAAACGATGAAAAATATAGAAATAAAAACGTTCGAAGACCTGCGCAAAAATGTCATTTAAAGTTCGACGCAAAATGAGCCATTTCCATTTAACTCTAATAATATAATACTTAATGCACTTTTGTGATTTGGTGTTATAGATCAATTATCTTTACTACGTAATATTAAAAAACAAAAAATAAAAAAATAGAACAAATGCAATTTAAACGTGCATAACTTTGTTCAAAATAATAGCACGCAATAAATTCGTGTAATACGAAGTTGACCGTTTAATTTGAATTCGTATTATATCTTCATATTGTAATCGCGTGTTATTCAATACAATAACTGTGTGAAAATATACTGCAGTTATCTTAAAATTTATAATCAAATTATGAATAACATGTAATCCGTTCGGAACGCTTTATGTGCTCGGGAAACACGAAAAGCGAAATGGAAAATGTCAAACAGAAAGTCATAATAAATTTAAATAACAAATAAATTATTACACCACGTACATTATTTTTATTTGATACAATAGGCGGTATATATATATCATTATTCTTTCTTGGTATTTGTTTGTTTCTTGGTTTTTTTTTTCAAACATACATAATCCGTAACATATAGAAAGAATAAGAATAATGGGTTTTAAATTATAACTCAACTTATTCAAAACTAATTTAAAGGTAATTACAAAAACGTGTAAAATGTATACAAATCATTATAAATGTGTTCGTCGTTGCAGTCGTGGTCAAGACACAACAGTTGAGCGTGCGATGAAATGAATGATGACCATCACAGGTGCGGCGTAAACGAAATTGAAATTCCGTGAAGCACTGGACGTCAAGCCATCTTGCAAAGCTAATTCGTTAGCTGAAACAAAATTAAATCAAACCATTGACACCAAGCACCACAAATAAGGAAACATCGTAATGCATTTTATTTAATTCAACCTAATAAAATATAGGTAAAGACATAACAAATGACAATATTCCGATTTCCGTTATTATTAATTGTGCCCTGTAGTTTATTTATTTAGTAACTTCAGCATAATCAAATAACATATAATCTTATTAAATTAAAATACATTTATAAACTGATACGTTTACCAACTGAGCTGTGCTGTGAATTATTTGAATGCGAAATGCAATGCGTCTCCAACCTATAGGATACCTAACCTGATATAGGTCTTAAATGTTATATTTTTTCACAAGAAAAAAAAACGCTCAACAGTTATGGGAAATTTTACTGATCAGTTACGGTGATCTTATAAAGCCAGACCAAATATTATGTTATTACCTTATACGATTATTGCGTACTCGTATATTGTGATTTATGAGCCTACAAAATCGTTTATCAAACTTAGGATCACGACTCCTGGAAGAAGTCACTATTTTATGAACAAGAGCTTGCTTTGGTCACATATAATTAATATAATTAAACTCTTATTTACGAAAAAAAACCAAATGTACGTAGGGTTATTTAATTTTTTTTTTGTTTTGTTCTGTAATACCATTGATGATGAAAAAATATTAACCGGTAAAGCCGATAATCAGATTTAAATTAGTACTTTATTACCAGAGGGCCGTGAAGTGAATACCTATTCAGGCGTTCGTGACACTAACGAAGGGACTTTCAACTCGGTAAAACAACGGTCACTATTGGTATCGAAGTCTTACAGTGTTTCCGAAGGTCTTGGCCAATATTTAGTTCCATGCATAAAGGGGTTATAATATATAGTTATGATAACGAAAATGGTTTTTTTTTTTTTACTTCAATAAATCTCCCATTAAGGATTCGACAGTAACTCGATGTCGTGAGACTGCAATGGAAACCGTGTTTTTACCGAAAACAGTTATTTCGCCGTATCGTCGTGCAATCCGTGTCTTATTGCCGTCCGATCGACGCTGTAAATTATCAACGTAATAGTTACATAGGTACCTACACTCCACGAGGCAACAAAGTATATTATTTTCCTTTCGTTATTTATTATCACTAAGATCGCAGTGGCAAGTGGTCGGAAAACTCGATTCGACGTTTGCCGATTTATTGCGCCCCGACGACGATGCGCTCGTAGACGAAATATCGGTTCCGTGCACACTGCATAATATTATGTTACAACCATACGAATGAATGCAGTGGATAATTTTCACGTGGAAGACCTCGAGGGGGGAGGGGGAGGAGCTAAAGTTGGATGCTAAAAAACTACAGAGTTTCGTTGGCATACGGACGTATATCGTTTAATTATTTCAATCGCATTATTATTCAAGTCGTACACCGGTGTTAGGTGTGTAGCGAACCATCGGTAGAACATAATATAGGAATCGCATATGAATAAACATACCATTACTTACATATTTATTTGATCGGTTAAAGTAAAATTTATTATAGTTAAATAATATTTAATATTTTCTTACTTTTTTATGTGCACACGTATGATTTTAAATCGAACACATTTTTCTACGTTTACCATTAAATAATCTCACAAGACTTGGAGGAGAGGCCGGGCTTTTGTCCGCTCAGTCCTCATTCCTAAATATAACCCTGCTACGCTATCTTTACCTCTGGACGTTTCGCACCACTTAGGGGTAAGATCGAATTGCACTCGAGGTAAATATTAGTTGATGACATATTATATCACAGCACTCATCTTGATAGACAATAGACCGATAGAGTATACACGTTCTTCACGTTTACATTTCACTCGATATTAAAAGTATAATAATAAATAGTAAATGCAATATCTGTTTTTCCAAGAAGACTTGCAATTCGAATATTTCGGTTTAGCCAACGAGTGCACTACAATAGTGCAGTTCGACGATCCCCTGCACCAGAAGACCTCTATTCCGAAACCACTTATGATGCGTGGGATGATGCGTAAACGTTACCGTCTGAACCTGTCGGCAAACGATTAGCGAAATTACATCAAACGGCGGCGGCATGTTATGCTGTAATACTCGCGCGTTTAATTGCGCGACAGTGATATAGAATAATCTTGTTCGGTTCGGATTAGGCGCGGCGAACACGATATTGGCATAAAACATAATGGACCGTGTGCTGTGCAGCATTGTACGTAGGTAATCCTGTGGCATAACAATATCTACTAATTTCCATAACTCTACGCTAATACAGTAATACGTTATCGACTCGGATCGTGGTTAATACCACCACCACCATCACCACCACCGCCGCCGATGTACGTTCGCACTACCCCCACCACACAGCCGGGTATAGTCAATAATACAATATAATAAATTATTGACAGTGTACCTTGTTATGGCGGATGTAGAACGAAGTTTTTCTCGATTCAAGAGCAAATGAGCTACTGAAAACACCGGTGTACTCTTTCTTTTGAAAATCCAACCCAAATGTTTTGCGGTTAACTGAATTTATTTAACTGCAACTTTAACTCTTCAGATAATTCATATAGGTAATAATATATTAATATTACTATATTATTTTAATTTTTTCTCTGACTGCGTTCAGTTTGTGACTTTTTTTGGAAGAATTAGTGATCCACCATCAACAACTCAAATCATCATGTACGAGTATATCATCATTATGAGCAATACAAAAAGCCCATGATGTCAACACTTACCGTTTAGTTATTTCAATTATTTAATATATTGTACCAACACACTTATTTATAAAACCTTTTTGATTCAATCGACTATAACTTTTTAATGTGCACATCTTGGTTATTCTAAATCATAATATGAGCGTATGCCGTATACTATTATGTGCACAATATGCATATTTCGAACGTTTTTAGTGCGTACACCATATCGAGCTCTAGTAAATAATACACGGAATCATATAGAACTGACGCTAACAGAGTATCACCATTGACAAAAAGTCGTGATATTCGAGTCCGTAGGGATTCGTTTACCGATTTAACGTCAAGCACTAATGCACTATGCGCTAGTTGTAGACGTCACCCGGTTCACAAGAATCGAGCGTTAATCGTAATCTACGGAATATTATTCATAGGTAATACACTGTAGACACTGTCGATAGAAATGCCATGTTTAGAAGAAGAAAAAAAAAATAGAGAACACTGGTGAACATATTACAATATTATTAGTCTTACACGTTGACGTCATTGTAGTATTTTCGTTTCAAATTATTATTAAGAAATTAGTCACTCACCCGGCGATATCACGTGCAGCGTGAACGTGGTGTTGTTCTTGTTGCCCGACTTGCACGTATATTTACCGGAGTCCGTTCGGGTTACGCTGGCAAGTGTAAGTCGACTGGCAAAGTAATTGGACGACCTGTCCGTCTCCACGCTCAAACTTCCTCTGCGGTCCTGCAACATTACAGCGATTCGGTTTTCAAACACGAGGTGTGCAAACATAATACGACTTGTACAATGTATTATATTATGTTATTGTTTGACAAAATCATGATCGATTGACCAATTCCATATGGTAGATTTCGTATAATAAACAAATTCAAAATTATTTCAGTCTCGTCATTTTTGGCGCGTTGTAAGTTCTATATAACATCATATTATGTTCTATAAGAATACGACTACATTACAATATAGCTCAGTCACCTAAGCGAATCAATAAGTTAAAATAACGACGCTGGACCCAGTATTCGATTTGCTGTTTTTTTGAACAAAACGTTGTAAACTTGAAAATAAAAATAGATATACAATTTACGTAGCTAAAAAGCAAGACAAATAATTTCTGATGGTAAATAATTCATGTTTATAATGGTGTATGTTACAACCTTCCAACGTAAACATTTTTTTTTTCTCTGAAACTAATAAACATTTCACAGTTTTAACAAACCCCAAGTAGGTCTTATATCTATTCGTGCAATGTTTCAATCGACATAAAATAATTGGAGCGAAAAAATACTAAAATATGATAAAAATAAAAATGAACACTTTTTCAACACACAAAAAAAGCTATTATACATATACAATGTGAAATAACAAAAGCTTCCTCGCACCACTAAGAGTCGAAATTTAACAAGTTTACACACGGAATACGTAATATAAATTCATGTCATAAAATGTTACGCACGCGGAAAAGGTACAAATTATTATACATATTATTAATATACATACATATATTTATTTTTGGTCGAAGAAACGTATTATTTTTACTGTGGTGAAATAATAACTTTTGATAACACAATATCTAAAACACATGAAATTATCGCAAAAAAAAAAAAATTCTAAATCATTTGACACAGAAAATATTTTGTGTGTGCGTGTTCATGTGCGTGTGTGTGTGTGTGTGTGTGTGTGTGTGTGTGTAAGACTGTAAAAATAAACTAAGAATGCAGTTCGCCTGGGTAATTATATTTTAATTACTTTATTTTTGGAGCATATATTTATTTATACTTGATTTAACGTCTCGAAGAATTTTATACATGGAAATTATGAAAATAATGAAACGAACACATTTATTTTTACTATTCTAAAATGAAATAAATCATGTTTAAAAATAGGCTCAGCACGTCCTGACCAAATATGATGAGCTCGGATCACGAACCTTCTGACACAACCAATCCTAGAGTAATTGTTATTAGAAACACAGGTTCCGACTGGCAAATCTTTGCTACCGATTATCGAAAACCTGCGTTTATTGAGCCTACAGATACTGCTAAGAATGATTAGGTGATAATATCCAGTTATCTTTTAGTTTTGCAAGTATAGCTTAAGTTTAAAATATTGAGTAAATATTCATGATTTTGATTTAAAAGTAGTTATTGAAAGTGCACTAAACTGGTCGGTCACATAGTTCAACGGAAATATTCTTACTATTTTAAATTTACTATCAATAAATAATCGAAACATAACATTCAGTTTAATGATTATACTCAATAATTATATATTTTTTTTGAACGGAGTGATGGAATCTATTGATTTTACAATGATGTGTGTTTTTTTGGGTCTGACGTCACCTTTTTTGGCAGTAAAAATGCTTCAATTTTCTTAAACAGCAACTTTTCTGAAAGGAAAGTGAATGTAGATATAGAGTCAAAAATCCAACTTTTTCAATACTTTTTAAAAAAATCGAAAAACGATAAAAAAATTACAAAAAAACAGGAAATTTTACGCAAAATCACGTTTTTACAAAATACATTTTTTTTAAATGTTCTAACTCAAAAACGAAAAACCGCAAAACTTGAAATTTTCACCAAATCTTTATAATGGCGTTATCTATACATAGTTAAATTATAAAAGTATTTTAACATATTTTGACTTATTTATAGACAATTTAAATTTTCGATTTTTGTAAATTTTTTTTTTTTTGAAATATCTATAAAATTTATTTGGCTATCCGAAAACTCTTGAAAATATATTAAAGGATGATTTATGAGTTATACTAATAATTATAACTAAAAAATATGGGAGATCGTTTCACTCAAATTTTTTTTATAAGCCCATAAAGTTCAAATTTGTATAAAATATGTTAAAATCGCGATATTTTGCAAGTTATTTTGTAGTTGAAAATTCATTATTTTTTTTTTGTTTATACTTAAGGTTCAACATTTTAGCATTAGGTTGTCCAAAAGCTTATCTTCAAAAATATATAAAAAAATTTCTACCGGACTTAAAAGAAAAAATTTTATAACTGTTTGAAATTTTTATGAAATTGCATTATAATTCAATTTAAATATAAAATACTATATTATTAAATAAACATTTTAGACAAACATATTAACTGCGTTCGGAATCATTATTCGTATACAATGATATCTATCACTGTATTTAAATTTAACAAATCCATTGTAATAATGACCTATCCTATAAACGAGGTGCACTCCACCCCCAAGCAAAGCGAGGCCCATCCGTTCTTTTTTTATATAAATGTACATTTATTTGTATCTTCACAACCCATCCAAATAATATTGTTACCAACATTTAGTTAACATAATAGTTTTATATTTTATGGAATATATAATGTTTTAAATATTTTTTATAAATATCTGTTGATTAATATATGTAATATTAATAATAATTGTAAAGACTAATTGCTACAAAAGAAATGAATACAATGAACGAATATCGTTATAAGTGAACGAAGTGGCCTCGAGTTCTACCGCTGAGTTGAAATTTCTAAAATCAATGATTCCATTATTAAATTTCAAACTAATTAAGCTGAACTTCAGTTTACATTGGATTCATATAATTGGTGAAAACCCTGGGGAAATGGTTAGCTACGTATTGCAGTGTTCGCAAGAAAATATTTGGCCATCAATCAAATCGGAAAGATGTTTCTACGGAAACTGCAATGATCACCAGACGAAGGTATTGAAATGGAGAATTACGCAGCTTTGAAGAAATAATTTCATATTGGCCTTGATATTAATTTGTTGTTGAAATTAATTCATTAGTTTCTAGAATTATATTCTTTCGACTTTAACAAATGTTTAATTTTAAACGATCGAAAACGTTATATCTTTTGACAGATTAGTTTTGGATTAAATAAAAACTTCATCAAACATAGTTATGATGTGTATAAATTAAATCCCTTAGCAAAATTAATCGTATTGAAATATCATAGCGGTAAATCCTTGCAAATGCACATGGATAATAAGAAAAACTACAATCTCAAATTTTTAATTGATATATTGAATAATAATATTGCTCAATGAAAAAAATTAATCGCTTTTGAAAAATGGTAAGTACCAATATAAAATCAAAAAATGTGCTGGAATATAAATGAGTAAATATTTTTAATACTCATATTGACAAAATAAAATATGGATAGTAAAACATGTTTTATTCTTTTTTTAATTTAAATGAAAACTTAAATTCTAAAAATAAAACGTAATCGTTTATTCGATATATACATACCCACCAATATATATTTATATTTATCATTTAAATAAAAATAATTTATAGTTAATTGCTATATAATAACGGTGCCCACAGATTTGTAATTTTTTCTCTTGTACTTCCTATGTATTTTTTCATTACTCACGTATTGCCACCGTATATACGGAGATTTTAAATGTACCTATAGCACATCAGCATTATCCTACAAGATTTTTATGTCCGGATAATCAAAATGACGTAAAAAAATAAAATAAAAATATTGTCTAGTATAGAGTTTGAAAAGTTTTAACTCCATATTGAGCAACTGACCTTTCACGCTTTATATGCCCTAAAATGAGAAACGTATAATCATGCATTGCATGTTAAATCATTATATTATAACGGTAGATTGCAATATTTAACTGGTCAAAATAAGTGCAATTCGACTATACCTCGGGATAGTCGATTTGCACTTATTATCTACAAAGAAATGGTCGAATTGCACTCGGGTTGAAAAAAGGTAATAGTCGAACTGCACTCATGTATTTGTACCTTATTTTTATTTTACCTTTATAATCCGATAATGTCATATGCAGAATAAAATAAAAATAAAATGGATTAATAAATAACATAAGTGACATGAACGTATCTCCGCAATAATAACGTAGAGAAAGAAAAGGAGAGAACGCGTCATTTCAAGTTATAAAAGAAATGAAATGAATCAACATGGCATGAATTATTATTATTATTCTTTTTTTTTTAATACATATATATATATATATATTTTTTTTTTTATAAAATATTAAGATTGCTACACTACAATGCACTCGTGTATGTGATATGTTCTCTTGCAAAGTTTATAAAATCCTACACAAATTCTGATTTTGATCTAATCAACGTTCTGAAAAAAATCCATCAAATCCTTCATGTGCGCAATATATTTTACTTTGCATATAAACTAAATTAAAAAATAGTATCTCTTGCTGCATGAGATATTAGTTTTTTAATAGCGTTGCTTTTCGGAGGAAGACCGTTCAATAAATCTTCGTATGCGTATTTTTTTAAAAATAACAGACAATTTTTTGCCCATGTACGTATATGTATCACTTAAGTAAATAGTGTAAATACATGTTTCCTGATATTTTATTTTATTTTCATGTATTTATATTTGTATATGTAAAACTAAAGTGCGATTTGATTTTAGTTTTGATTTTCGTACAAATAATTAATCCGTTCATTTTATACCATTACTATCATTGATTTTACGTTCTAAATCCTAAGGGTTAAAGGAATACGCAGTCGTCAATTATGAACGAAATTGATCGAATAGTGACCATCATCGGCTCAATATAATCATCAACGTGAATTTTAATCAATCGTAATGTTATCATAATATAGTAAAGCGAAAAACAATATTTGTAACAGTAAAAAAGACGTAGTCATATTATAATATTATGCCCTCCAATTATTCTCAACAATGTTTTCGTGCTTGATTTTTATTCTTTTTTTTTTCTTATTATTATTATTTTTTTTTTAACGCAAACGTTGCAGAGTATAACTAAACAACTTTAATGATATACAAAATAATATGCCTCGACAATTTCATCCCTTACACTTATAAACTTGGTGTTCGCGTTCGTGAAATCGAGCACTCTAGTAATTTAATCGATATCATATAATGCACTGAAAAACCGACGGTATCGAGTGCCATGAACACGTCCAACAGATAAAATAAAAATCCAACAACTTTCACTATGCTCTACCAATACGTATCTGATAAAAACGGCATGAGAACAGTCCTCGAAATCGTGATACGTGGACATATCATTAGGAATCACGAGGAACGGCCCATCGAAAACAGCAAGTATGCAGTTTTAGTGAACGGAACATAATATTATAATATATTAATATAATGATGTATAAAACCAAGCACAACGTGGACGTTTGCCATTTAAAGGATTATTCTTTGGCACGGTCAATAGGTTTTTACAGAGCAGAATCCGCCCGAACGAATTATGGATTAATTGATTAGTAATGGTAATCAGGTTACACAATGGATCTAGTCAACTAAAAACAAAAGAAATAAATCATTTTAAATCAAGTCATCAATGTAGTGCATATTATTTTAAAAGTTGTTTTTGTTCAAAACTCAAGTTTAAGATGTCAATTTTATAATTCTTACAAAACCAAACAGTTTACGACAAAATATAATTAAATCGTTTACCATGTTCCGATAAAATTATTGAACAACTTAACGTTTATTAAATAATTGTTGTCAAAGTAAAAACATTATAGTTTATAAGTTACCACTTATCGTACAAGATAAAGTCGAGAAAAACGAAATTATTTAGTTTGTTTATTAAAAATGATCAATTATATCTCATAATAATTATAATTTAATACGCGTACAATTATGTATTGGGTATGGCATCGATTAGGTTTAAAAAAAAACTTCTGATACAACATCGTAAAATCATTTTATTTTCTACTAATTAAAAATTCCACGTTTTCGTAAGTCGTCAAATTAATAACGAGATCGGACAAGTGACGTCTGTTTCCATTAAATGTCGCTCGTATATATTTTAACGCATCACCATCGTTTGGCGGATATTAAAACGATGAACTATTAATAAGTATACAAATTGACATTTTTGAATCAACTTCAATGTTGCAAACAATCGAAAAATTTTCCATTTCCTGCGCCAACACTATCGTGATTCATAAATACAATGTCTATAATACAGTGCTCATTTGGTATGATGATAAGCTTCAGAAGTATTATTTTCCAGTCATTATGTCCGTTGTAAGACGATTAGTTTTCTCTAAAACACTTCAATACCGATAACACGTTTGAATTAATTCAGTTCCAATTGTTATCGTATTGATAATTGTTATTTTTTACGTACTGTACGTCTATACTATTTGTACTCGCAATAACCGGATATATTATTGTGCCAATTGGTCCCTATTTTCAAATGAAATATGGTTCATAAGAATTATATTTGTTACGCGTTTATCGAACATTGGTAACACAATCAAATTGTTCTCGATTATTCTATCAAATTTTGAAGAACTCAAGAAACAAACAAATCCTATCAGAAAAGAAAATTGTTGATGAAAGTGGGTAAGAATCGCCAAATCTAAGACTTCCTTCATATTTTACCGGAGAGGTGAGGTTAAGATAATTCTCTTCAGTTACAGTCGACTATTGTTCTTCTAACGAACCATTTAGACATTACACAATATGTATGTATTTTGTTTACCATACAATATTGTTGTGGTTCATTTAAAAAAATAAAAATAAAATATTACAACAGTTCTGCTGTGGTCTGGTGCAAAAAATTCAATTTTTATTTCAAATTATAACACTAAAAATATTAATGCAAATAAAAATGATCTATCATTACACTAACTTGATTACACTTCTTCGGAGATACTTTGGCCCTTTTATCAGCAGAAAAATTATTGAAAAAAATGACATTAAAGAATCTCGATTTAATCAGAATGTAACATTGGCCCTTTTTGCGTCAAACCACAAAATTATTTTAAAAGTATTGTTTTTATTTATATTAAAAATATCATTATGCCTTTTATGTAATGATCTTATCTGATATAGGAATATTGAAAATATTATCATTCTAGAATGTATGGTTGAATTTTTGAAACATACATTATATATTCAGTATTTATTTTCTACTATCTACATATTCATTAAATTAATTCACCTTTCGGCAATTATAGTGTATTGATCTTTCCATATACATATTGTGTTAACCAAACAGTTTCCATGTTTTAGTTTGAGTGAAGCAAACATATATCGATTTGTTTTTAATAGTTACACCGACCCAAATATTTCTACATCCGTTCCCCATACGCTGGTAAAGTATTAAAATTTCAAATTATAATAATTGAATCATATGAATTATTAATCTATACACATAGCCGAACAGAACGCATTACGTCAATACGTCTGTAGGAAATTGGTTCGAAAACGCATTATTTAAATTTTTAAGTACATAAATTCCCGTTCGGTGATATATATATATATATATATATGTCTAAACACAGTTATTGAACTAAATTTCATCGTTTTGGGTTATTGTAGTTATAGATGGAACCAGATAGGTTAGGTTACACAGCCATGTCGTAATATATTCTAATATATTATTTCGTGAATAAAATATTACTAAGTGTATTATGCGATATGTTAATTATGTGCGATACAAGTACAAAATTGATTACTTATTGAAAAAAAATAAAAATATATACTTTTTTTTTGTTTTCAAGTTTCAGTTTTGAATTTATTACATTATCGCGGGGACATTGTAAGAGATAAAACGAATAATATGATTAAACTCGTTGTGAACCGAATAACGTCTGACAAAGAGTAGCAGTTGAACATTGAAAAGTTCTGAAACGCATAAAACAATACATGCATATAGGTATACAGGAGGTACTGTTTCCCGCCGTGAGCATTATTTAACGTTTATATTTACAAACGTTAAAATGTCAAATAATTAATTTTAAATTATAACAACGAAACCACGTGGTGAGAAATAAACGAATCCGATGTATAGGTTTTCGTTCAACGTGCTAAATATTGCACGTGAATTCTATGTGCCACCACGACTTCGATTTCTCACCCTATATATATATATATATATATATATATCCGGTAAAACCTCTCTATAACGGAATCATTTGGAACTAAACATTTTTCAGTTGTAAAGAGTTTTCCGTCTTAGAGAGATCAATTTCATATATTATTTGCACCAGGGCAGTTAACATTTTCAGTTTTAAGAAGAATTCCATTAAATAGACGGTCCGTTATAGAGACTAGAGAGGTTTTACTGTATTATACAGTTATCAATCCCAGATGCGCCTACTGACGCGGACCTGGATCGTTTAGACGTGCGCGCAAATACGATCCGATCGAACTCGATCGGTTGGTTTTCGCGTAGGGAAACTACCCTCAATTATAACTCTCTGCGGCGTAACTATATCCGAAAACCGAATTCGTAAATCGATTGACAACCGTTGGATAGCGCCGCGTGTATAATATTAGTGCAGTACACTATTGTTCGCACATTCGTATAACGTATGCACAGCGTGCACGTGCCGTACCGCGAATAATGTAATATTTCCGCAATAGGTTTTCGCTAGAATCTCGGTCATATTATTTTAGTGGTGCGGCTGAGAAGCGTATAATATTATTTTCGGTGGTGTGTGCGCGAAAATGGCGGCCCGAATTATTTCCTATCCGACCGGAAATCGAACGATAATAATGCTGCCGCCGGGGACTGTAATCCGCCGGGCCGCGGGCCGGAAAAAACGCGACTCGAGAAGAACAATTATCAGTTCGCTTGTTTCGTATTTTAATGATGTGTAGTTTTTATTTATTTATTTATTTTTTTTTATCCTTTCTTCACGCACACGCACACAACATGGATAACAAGTTACGAAAAAAAAAAAAAAAAAAAAATCTCACACGCGTGTACATTGCGTATACAATATTATTACGTATATTGTACTACGCGCGCGCAATCGTTTGGAAATTATTATTACTACGCGTGGATGGTGCGCTCGCGGAGTGCGGTCCGTAGAGATGTCGAGATTCTCATTATTTTTCACGGATATTACCAACGAAACGTGAACGAAAAAGTAACAACGGTCGTGCGGGACACGGCCCGGGGGATGGTTACATTTACGGTCAAGATCCAAGGGCGCACACCCGGAGTACTTCTCTCCGAACGCTGCAATGATTAATCGTTTTTGGATTTTTAAAAAGACAACGGTGCGGCATGCGCCGTATATGCACCGAATCTGACCAACTCGATATCGAGAGTGACCCGTACACCACCCGTCATCCGGTCAAAAAGCAATTCTCGCGAGATCCAATGACCCCCGACACCGGATCGAGACGGTTGTCCGGTATGTACCGGAATAACTGTTTTTTTTTTCTCTTTCTCCCTATCTATTTTTTTTTTTTTATCTATTTTTACTTTTTTCCTTTCATTCTGACACTTACATTCATATTACACGGTTCACCGGTTACGACAGTGGTATTTTCGTGGAAAATTATACAACCCGAAGAATCAGTACCTAATTATGGTTTGTACGACCCCGCGAGCTATTATTGTTGCACTCGAGCAACATTAAAGTAAGAGTTGTATGTATTGTTTAATTTTTATCTTAAAACATCGCTGTAGTCTTTTTGGTATTGAAGGTATCGACAAAATGCAGAAGCGCTGACTGAAACTAGAACATATTTATTAATTATTATAGTATGCATGCGAAAAACAATTGTGTTGCAATCAATCTTAAAACAAGTGGGTAAAAAAATATAGCTTTTTACCAATTTCCAAATACTAAACATATGCATAATGACTTACAATATTCGAAACCATGTACATGCATTCAATTCAATTGTCTGTATCGTACTCATTGTAAAATATGCTATAAGAGATCGTGAGGTAGTTGAGGGTTTGGATTAAATTGAATGCCAAATAGTGGGTCATTCCACCCCCCCCCCTAAGTAAAATTAATAAACTATAAAAAATAAAACTGTTCTTTTGCCACTTAAAGAAGTATCATTCAGATTTTGGACCAAAAGCTTCATTAAAATATTATAAATAATAACTAAACTTTAATGTTTGTTAATTTATACATAGATATTTTTTCATCATTTAAGTTAATTCTAGAGTTGCAAAGGTATAAGGCATTTAATGAAATATTAAATTAAATTCATTGTTTTTATATACTATTATAGTATGAATCATTTACATATAAAATGATTGACCTTATTATAACAGTGTTAAGTGGTATTAAATTCGAGAATTATCTTAAATTGAAATATGTGGATATTTGACGTGCGTTCCAAATTTAGCTCTTTTTATTAACACAATATTTTTGCTGCCAATACATGGCAATTTATTTGCAGTATTTATACCTTATGATTTAATATTTAAGCCTTATTATGACTCATTATTAAATCAATCAAATAAAACACTCAATGATGACAATGACAATAAATATTATAATATTAGGTATTATTAATAATAAATAACATGGACGAAATTACATCTGGAGTGGGTGCAAAGAGTTTATTGATGACACTAAAATTGTTTCATGTTGCCGAGTAATAAATATATTATATCGTTTTATCCTCGTCATAATAATGTACATACGAATCATAATAATAATTTTGATTCCCGATATTCTATTATTGATATTAATTTATCTTATTGCTACTGCAGTCTAGTTTAAAACTTTTACAACGAACCAACGATGAGTTCGCAATCATAAGTAAAATTGGAGAAATAAACTTTAATTTTTTACAACTGTAATTGTTTATTCAAACCGTTTTGGATTTTAAATAAAAATAATATTCGTATCTTCAAGAGTAGTAAATTTACGTCAAAAATCGATAAAATGTGTGTGCGTTTACTTCGATAAAGTCATACAGCTCTCTGAATCGTTAAGAAAATAATCGCATATATTATATTATAATTAATGATCAAAGCTCAACACTCAGTCAATCCTAAATCCGAGTAGTCAGCGGCCCACTGGAATGGAGTACGTTCAATATTCAGAAATAAACAAAAAAAATTTTTGTAAAACACTAGAAAATTTTTTTTAAAGCATATGGCCAAAAAACTTAAAACATTAAAATAATTTGTTAGTTTAATTAATTAAATGTATTATACGACAAACGTCAAATCAAACAGGATTGAAATAATATATATTTAAACGATACGGAGTTTTTGTTGTTTTGCACAAATGTATTGTTTTGTCGATCCCAATTAAACGTTTGTCAACTTTTGTGCGCTCGTATGAATCTCGCACGCCACCGGTTAAAACGACCGATGAATTATTATACCACATTTATTTAAACGGCGAAAAATTATAAATCTATTTGTTTTGTTTTCGTTTTTCTATTTCCGCTAATTTTGACGTGTGCTCGTGTGATTTATTCACGCGCACACTGTCGAATAAATCCTCGTGGACATACGCAGAGTTAAAGCCCGAACGCATCGACAAAACGAAAATAGGTTCCCTGCGTGTATTGGGTTACCGATCGACAATACCGGTTGTGTGCGAAATCGATGAGTGTTATTGGTACTTTTGGAGTTCTGATTAAACGAAAACGGTTTGAAAAACGTTCGGAATGCTACGATAAGTTAGGTCAACGCAACAAATTTTCATCGCTTTTCGGCCTAGACACAAATGTCACATTATTGTTGAACCAATCTTTCCTCAGTAAAACAATTCCAATTAAACCTTGTATTTCCATGCGCTTTAAATATTTGAAAGTCATTAAATTATTCACAAAACTTAAAAATAGTCAATTACGGTTCAAAGCAGGGCTAAAAATAAAAGTATTTTTCAACGGTTTTATTGATCTGCGTTTACCGTCACATTATTCATCGTACGATTATTTGAAATAATATAAGCAAAATATACCAATACATGAATACATTTATTACTATAATGTGATCCTTCGAAAACGTATTCACCCACATGGTGTTGTTTCATTTTTCAATCCAGTTCGGAGCCGTTAAAACGGTTTTTGTACTAAGACATTGTTGTATACCGTTTCTATTTTATTGTCTATACTACCGTATTGATAGAAAATCATTATGCAGTATTTTTATTGACCTTATTTTTATTTTTTTTTCGATATTTTAAAAACTATTATTGTATATTCGTATGTAGCTATGTATAATAGTATTCAGATGTATCGATTGCTTTATATATGTATAGTTTATATAGTTAATCCGTTAAATATGGAAAGCAAAAAAAAAATACATATTCCGAAGTTAGGAATATGTTAGTTATCATTGTAAACAAAACCTTGAATTAAAAAATCCAGTCGTACAATCAGTAGATACGGAATGTTTTTGACATTGATCAATTGTGTCACTATCAAGCGATCTATCAACACTAAAACGACGAACGAACATATTATAGAAAGTCGTCACGTGAAAAAAAAAAAAACATGTCAATAAGTATTCCAGTGTACCGGATAACAACATGAAATAAAGTAACGAAATATTAAAAAGAAACCTATTGTTTTCCGATTGCTGTTGGAATATGATGTCATAGTGGAACACTTATCCTGAATTCACGAGACATAATTTATATATATATATATATATATATATATATGTGTGTGTGTGTGTGTGTAATATATCTGAATCATAACACTTAGGAGACGTATAGTTTATAGGACCGGAAAATACATGTTTTCTTTTTTTCTGAGTGTAATCAAGTAGAAATCCTTTGTGGATTACTCCCGACAACGTTACTTAACCGACGTACCAATATCGAGATGAGCTTGTTGTCGTGATACCACTGTATGCTCTGTCTTGCCTGGTCAATTAGACCGATCCTACAGGTGAACGTAATGGATCCGCCGGGCGTCATCCGTCTCTCCAGAGGCTCGTAGTGCGACGATTTCTTGTGCTGTTCTTCGTCGTCGGTGCCGGTCTGATTTTCGTCGTCTGCGAAAAAGAAAATGTTTAAAAATTAAAACCACGTGTTCTCGAAACGCGATCGGAGAGCCAGTTGGTACACGTATAGGAAGTAGTAATATTTCATTGGAACAAAAGACCGAAGAAATAGGAAATCACATTTACCCGGTCCATCAAGCGCGTGCTATCACGCAACGACAAACTGCGCGCACGCGAGAGTAGATTCATGGAACATTTTACAAAATGGTCACTTGTCGGTAGGAGGAGGGGGGAGCAAAAGCAACGAATAATATCGGATTTATAAATATTATAATAGTCTCTCGCGACTTTTTCCGCCCGAGTTACAATAATAATTGAAACGGTGCGTATTGCGATGTTTATCAAAACGTGCAATGTATATAATATTATTTCCAACGTGCGCAGGAATTATTATTTAAAACTATTGGACCAATATTGTCCACCATACGGACTAAGATCTAAATAGTAAATATTAGTTTGGCCGTGTCGTTCATCATGAACACATGTACGCTGCATCATATATCGTATACATTCCGTTATCGCCACGCGCGCTCTTTAGTAATCTATTACGGTCATTTATTAACTATCAGTTCCAATAGTATATAATATTACAATAACAATATTTATGATGAACAACGTACAAATAGCCGGTCCCGCTTTACTGCGTACACCAAAAATCATAAAACGAAATTTGTCAACCTCGTCAACTTCGCCAAGCCAAAACGACAAAAAATCCAAAGTCTATGTTTCACCAAATCGCTATGCCCTACTGTCCACTGATGACACCGACGACATAGCGTCTACTATGCCTTTAACCAACCTCAAGGATGATTCTGCGAACCAGCCTCACACTAAACGAGACATGGGGCCTCCAGCTCCACCTATCTATATCAAGAATATTGCCAACTACTCCGCTTTCAATAAGCTCCTAACAAACATCACCTACCCAAATGGCTTTACCTGTAGATCAACGCCGTCACACCTCATCGTGCAACCAACAAGTCACCTAAACTTTAATAAAATCATAGACCACTTACACGAAACTAATGCTAGTTTTCATTCATACACCTCCGTCACCTTCGCACATACAGGGTCGTTATCAGAAACCTGCACTTTTCTATCTTAAGTAATGACATTGTCAGTGCCTTGACTGAATTGGGACACTCAACCAAACACATATACAACGTCAAAAATAAAAATAAATGTCCCCTACCTTTATTCTTTGTGTATATTTTAAAGCAAGACAATAATAAAGACATCATAGTCATCAAGTTTCTACTTAATACTAAGGTATTGATTGAGAAACCACACAAAAAGAGACGTGGCCCACCACAATGCCACAACTGTCAATCCTATGGACACACGCGAAATAACTGCAGCCACGAACCTAATGCGTTAAATATGGTGAAAACCACCTTACAGTAGAATGTTCTAAAAACCAATATAGTCCCGCCAAATTTGCACTTTGCACTATGGAACATACTGCCAACTTCAAAGGATGCCCGTCAAAAAAACCGTCCATCCAGCCAAAGGCTCTGATTCCAACAACTATAAAAAAACCAAATTTTACGTTGAAGCCACCAAAACTCATCAAAATCTACACATGGAACTCAAAATCACCGATGCTCTCTCAAGTCTTATATCAAATTTAAACTCACTAATTAGTCCCCTTATCTATCTCCCTTCTTTCATCAGTCCTAAATGAACTCACAACTAATAGCACTCCATAATCTTATCGTCCAGACAATCTATATTAAAATTAATTTACTTATATAATATCTTATTTCATTTCTTTTTCTCATTTTATTATTTAAAAATATCTATACCTAATCAATTACCATTCGACTCGACTAACACAACATTATATTTTGTAAAATTGTATAATGTCTATACTTGTAATAGTATTTTGTATGCTGACACATTTTAATATATTAAATTAAAAAAAAAAAAAAATCTAAATATTATATGCCTAATACAGTATTAAACATTTAAGTTACCACGGCAAGTAGACTCTGCACGTACGCGCGCGGTGTATGCAATGTCTCGTATAACAATATAATACATTGTACATTATAATATGTATGCACAACACCGTCGTCGGGATTACAGTGCACATATTAGTATAATGAGCAGAACGCACGCACGAAGTTGTTTAAATTATGGTTCGCGTAAACGGTAATATTATAATATTTCCTTTTTATACGAACGCGTTGGAGTCCCCGTGATTCCGTTTCGTCAGGAGAGATGCGAGTGTGTACATTATGTTGTAATACAATGTACAACGCGTAATATCATCATAAAGACAATAATATTATATTAAACATTATGATGCCGAGTCGTTGCTGCATCGGGGTTTGTTAAGAATATATACAAATTCCATTTACTGAGTTAACGCGCGCGTGAATTTGACGGCGAAAAATAATAACCAGGTGTTGTCTCGTTGTTATGAAAAACTGAAAATATAAAAGAGCATGTACAGTGTATACACATTAATATATTAACGTGCATAAACTGTATATATGCTCTTTTAAACACAATGCACACACACACACACACACACACACACACACACACACATGCAGACGTGTACACACGGGAGCACACACCATTATAATTTAAGTAACGATTAACGGCACGAGACAATGAAACAGCTGATATTCAACAGTATAAAACATTTTTAATTTATTAAAACGACAGAAACGAAAACGGTCTTAATAAGCGACTGCGTGGATATATAATATTATTATCATTATTTCGGTACATCTTGCAGTTCACGATTCCCGTTAAATATTTGGTGTAAAAATGAATAAGTGTTTTTTTTAATTTTTTTATTCATTTCATTTTAATTGCACACATACTGAATGAGTTTACCATGTTTAATTGTAGAATTTATAAGTTTAAAATATGCAGGTTACACCTGTAAAAGTATTGAAGTTCAAAACGCATAGAGAAAAATCGTTTTTCGGTTGTCCGTTGGTCCTCGAAATCTTTCAAAAATATGTTTCTTCGGGTAGGCGTAATTTTAGTCTGGGCTTGGAGATTACATTGCGTATTTCATTATAAAGCGCTTCTAAATATAATATGTTTACAATAAGCAAATCATTTGATTCACTAAAAAATATACTGCACTTATATGATAAATTAGTTTCACAGATTTATTAGAAACCGTAAAAATTGCGTGTTGTTTTATCGTGTAAAAAAGGACATTATATTATTGTGATTCATGTTCATATATATTAGTTCGCTGTGTATATTAATTGCATAACCAAAATGGAGACTATTCGGAAATTGATAATTTACCGGACAAATGGCGACCAAGTTAAAATACAAATATATATATATATATATATATATTTTTTTTTTTCTAAGGCGATTTCCATTGCCCGTCTAATATTTGATAATAAATCGCAATATAATATCAAAAATATAATTTAATCCACAAATACATGATATAATGAATCGAATTAATTTTTACTCAAATCTTATTACGGAGCTGTTGCTACTTCTAATACTTTTCATTTATCGGGAACGGTAACCATGCGGTCTACGTAAAAGGCCTTTATCATAATAATATTATATTAGTATGATTACGCACTAGAGCAGCAAGAAATTACATATTCGATACAATATTATTCCGTCGTTAATGGATCAAGATATAATATACGTTTAGCATAAATTCGAACACATAACCGTAATCCGTTTACGTTCCATGTTTTATTTATGGTTCAAAAGCTGGAATTCGTTTATTGCGCTCTAAACACAATTTAAAACTCGTAATAATAATATTCAGTTGTGTACCGATACCAGATCTTTGTATTAAAAAAAAAAAAAGTAATAATAATAACAACAAAAAACAAATAACACCTTGTACATTTTTATTTATTTATCGATTTCGTAAAAAATTTCGTACAATAAAATAAATTATATCGCATTTTGAATCCATGTTAAAATAAATTATTGTTAAACTTGTGTTACCGAAGAAACATTATGATATGGGTAAATTTTAAAAAAAAAAAACGACACGTATATAACCATACGTTTATAATACATACCTAGGTAGCCGCACAATGGCTAAAACTTTCATATTATTGTTATTATTCGGCCAACACGATTTTTTAAAAACATTTAATAAACAATTCTTCAGCGGTAAATCTATATCCATATAATAATTTTAACGCAAACAATAACACGCTTGCGCGACGATCTACCACGTAAAAGTCCGAAGTCTGATTGCTCAAGGGCATGTTACCAATGCGTATTTTACACGGGATACCGTAAAAAGCCGGTAAGAACGTCAACGGGACTTTTTGCTCTATTGGTGCGGGCAGCGGTCATTTAAGTTGTATACATTTAAAAGCAACGATCCACTGTCACATCGGGAAAACGAATCCGAACGAAGGTCGTAGATATATTAGTATAATAGACATCAAACGTTTAATGCGCACGAGAAACCTGGAGTGATCTTACTTAAACCAATTAGATCGTGAAAATAAATTACATATATTCAGTCTAACCTCTATTTAACACAATACTCTCTACGTACAACGATCTTATTATTTTTTTTTTTTTTTTGTGGAACCATCATGCAATTTAAATTCAAAAACGTTTCTACTCAACGAAAAACATTTTCTGTTTGACGAATACATTTTATAATCGTATAATTATTTTAATGAATGTCGGAGCTTTTAAAAGTAGTATAACAAAGTAAAAACTCAAATACAACAATAGCTGCAGATTTCGACACAGCTCAGCTCATCCAAAAATATTCCAGGTAATATCTTTAAGTCTTTGAATAATCCAAAAAACATTTCATCTAGGTAGGGACGATCGAACATAGAACGAAGATGGTTCTACGTGTAAAACAGTTCTTTGGAAAAAAAAAAATGGAAAAAATTAAATGTACCTAAACATATAAATACATACAAGATGTACTTGTTTATGATTAATACAGTTACATAATATTTTTATTACTATTCCTAATGCAATATAAATTTTTATTATACATACGTAAGATTATTATACATGTTTCCAACATATTATTTTTTTTTCAGCATACATTTTGTACTGTAAAAATGTATTTTTTTTTTTTTTTGAGCGAAATCAATTTTTATTGAAATATTTCTATACTTGCCGAATTATTTTCAAAGAACCATAGAGTTCGTTGAATATATTTTCGATTGTAAATAATTGTATTGTATATTTTGGCGTGTTGGTCTGACTAAAATATTGAAACCACTGACCAGGATCGTTCAGAGAATCACTGAACAAAACAAACAGGCAAAACACACTATGCGTAATAAACGTATACAGTTTAATGTAAAATATATAGTTGCTTTATGATGCATAGTAAATGGGTCTATAGTTGAAACATCGATCAAGTGTTTGTAGCGATTCGAAATCATACGAAAGCGAGTGAACTGCAAAAATGAAATTTCGTTTTGACAGTCGATGAATGCGATCACCTCCTGCCTGGAAAAAGAACAAAACCGATGATCGGTCGACCACATTCGTGCCCAACAATTCACACGTGGAAAACGGTTCAAATACTAATAATATAAATTGCATTTTCATCGAACACAATGATCGTCGTACGGTTTTGTTTTTCCTGCAGGATCCATCATTGTCGCGCGTACAAGTGCGCATGCGTAGAGGTGGCTAAGAATCGGACTGAGAAGCGTCCGAGAAAAGACCTCCACTAAACCACGAAACGGATCGTATCGATCACAACGTTCGAAAGCGATATTCTGAAACGCGTCATATGGTATGATCTTTAAACGGCAATATGTCTGCGAGAAAATAACTTCAGACAACCGGATGCAGACATCAGCTAAGGCGCTGTTATATTTGACGTAAGTGTAGGAAAACGTGATACGCCATGTTATGAGGAAGGCAACAAGGCATCATACACACTGAAATGTTAATATATTATAGACGACAATAGTGTGCGAACATGTCACAGCGTGAGACTATTGTTATCGATGACAAAACTGACAATTATTGTTTCCATCCATACGTTGCGATTGCAGTATACTTATTTCGAAAAAATATAAAAATAAAATCTCCATAATATAATAATTGATTATACGCGTAGTATACATTCGGCTTGGCGCAGATGCGAATATTCTGAGGGAAAGTTTTTAACAAGCGCCGGTAGCTTGTAGGTACGCGTGTTATTTCGCATAATATTGAAATGAGTTTTAAAATACATGTCTGAAATATACGTAAGCGTATAAACTTTTAAAATCATGTGGGTATCGTAAACGGAGAAAACGCTCACAGGCAAATTATTGAAAATTGTATACTACGTACACCGCATCATGCCGAATGAACGATATGGTAACGTACGAGTATGAATACATACGGCGCAATATGTTTCATATTAAAATAGTATTAAAATACACCCTCTCTCTCTCTCTCTCTTAAGACTGTAAGTGCAACAAAACACGTACTCAAATTTTGGTTTGGAAACTTAACAATCGGGAACAATATAGTATGCAGTACTCGACCTACGCCGACACATTTCAGATCGGTAATCATCTATTGAGACCGCGTACAATTTATTTCATCCCTTGTCGAACGAAAATACACCACAGATTCACCTTATCATGTGAGAAAGATGCAAAACCGTATCTCGGATTAAATTTTTTTTCCTGCTGTAACATTACACTAAGCACGGGAAATTAATCGCGACGTTTATTCAGAAATCAGACGTTTTCCTCCGCAGCCAAGTAATATTAAATCGTTTATAATATCTACGTCGGGGATGATCGGAACAGCAAATTGTTTCTTCTATCACTTTAAATTTTTTATTAAATACATCGCTAATTAAATATATATATATATAACCGTGGTTGAATATAATAATTTGATATTATGGTATAAATAACATTTTACTTTTTAAAGTTTACCAAAATTATTATTCGAAAGAGTCGTATCAACTATTCTCAGGAAGTTCTACACTTACTCATTACTCTGAATAGCGTTTAATTCGACAAACCATTTTCTGTATTGTAGGTTAGGTACCATAAGTCAATAAAAGTATTGCCAAGTTCAAGTTCTTGTAATCACTGTTTAGTTTAACTTTTGAAATAAAATACCCCGGTATACAGTATCAATGTTCTTTTCTTTTGAAGTTGAAATAAACTTTTGAACATTTTTTTCTTCCTTTTTTTCGCACATTAAAAACCTACTCAGACTCTCCAAAAAATATTTCGATCTAGTTTTTCATCTCGAAAATTAAGCCAAAATCAGATAGAAATTTCGAGTTTATTAATTTTAAAGTAATTTTGTAACTTCTGTGTTTTTTATTTAATTATTTATTCATTTCTTGATTTTATATTTAAAAAAAAAATAAAAAAAATATTGCGTTAATATATTAAATATATTTTGTAGGTATAATAACAGATTTCCAATAATAGTTTGCAGACCTCTTCACGGGTTAGAGTAATTATGTTTGTTAGAAACACAAAAGCTTTCGGAGTATGTTCTGCCGCGAAGATACTAAGATATTAAAAACGGAAAACGTCTTTCATAGGTAGCATGAGAAACATAATGAACTACCATTTCAGAAATTATCTTTTCTTACGTTTCCTTATCCTTTATGTCTATGTCACCTATAGGCCTTTAAGATACATTTTAACAGCTCTATCTGCACAACTTATTAAAATACAGAATCATTACTTCATAAATTGTTTGAATATTCTATTGAATAAGGTTTTTTTTTCTTACCGAAATTTTATGTTTCCACACCATCGATTTGGCTGATGACCCATTGGAAAGGATTATAATTATTTATGAAAAACGTAGTTTTACTTCTTCGTACAACAGTACAAAGAAAAAAGCACGAAAAATAAATTATTTTTAAATGAAATATCAATTTTCAAATAGTACTTCCATCAAGTCATAATACAGTCCCTGTATTATTTTCATTAATTTCATTTTCATACCTTAAAATTTTCATCTCATTCTGTGTACCATCTTTTGATCCGCTATTCGTGAATACAATGACTTTCATAGCATTTCCGAATTATAATGTTTCTAGGATCATAAGATTATGTATCACTATAAGACTCTTCGAATTCAATGTATTTGTAGTATTTCAGTAAGTATAGCGACCAAATAAAGATTATAATAAGATTTTAGGTTGATCAAATAAGGAGTTATTTATTTAAAAAATTCAGGAACAATTTTTATCCATCAAATTATTATTCCTGTACGATGTAAAAATATATATAAATTAAATACGACTGTCATTTAATTCAGATTTCCATTTTTCATTCGGTGCTTGTGCGGGTTGAAAAATCTCGTATTCGTCAACAATATTATAATATGAATCCTTTGCAATATGTACGAGTATACGTTAAGGCCAAATCCAAGTATCATAGTTGTAAGCCGTTGATATATTTGGCCATGCGGATATTCTTCAACTTGATTTTGATATTACTCGCACCTCGCGAATTACTTATATACAATGAAACGCTGACGCACACACGTCTTGTCACGTCTTAGGATTATGAGGTGAACAATTGAAAATGAACAAAATTAATGAGTTTAAATGTATCAAACTGAAATCCGACTACATGGAGGATTTAAATTCGGTTCAACTGAATATACTATTGTATATCACAATGTATTTAATTTATGTATTCTATAATAACTCCTATATATAAGGTCAGACTATGGACAGGCAGTTCCATGAGGATTTTCCGCATAAATTATTGTCTTGTTATATTTTGGACGGAAAAATAATATAATAATATTATTATTGTATACTGTTATTAAAATTTAAGCTATATATCAGAAATTATGATGGAATTAATTTCAACATGGATAACAATTCAAAATGTAAATAACAACTCAATTGCTGCGTGATCACATTCTATTTTGAACAATTTCCTCGAAAAAATTAAACGTGTACACCAAAGCCGATACCATTTTTGGTAAACTTGTCCTACTAGGGCGACGCGACGTGACGCGATGTTGACGCGATTTAAAAAAATAGTTGCCAAGTAAAATATTGTACGACCTGACGTCAGGAGTTCTGCACACTATAGGCGATGTTTCGGCAGTTGCTCAGTAGTCAGTAGCAGTCATGTCGTCTTCTGAAGATGAAGAGTTTTGTATTGTGTCATATTGGTATCGACACCGAGAAATTAAAAAGAAAGGAAAATATTGGATACATCCATACATACAAAATAATAATAATTGTCCCTTTTACTTCTTCTGCTACCTTTGACCAGGCCTTTTCTGTTACCTATGTCCCTTCTGGCGTATTCAGGTATTTTGAAGTTATATAAGCATGGATATTGCTCTACAGCTTCAACTAGTTTTATTGTTAAGTTTTATTCTTCGGTTTTTGCCATATTATCAGTGATTTTTGCCAAATAATAATATAATTTATTATGTTATTAGAAAAAGTCATGTGGTTGCCCAGGCAACTTTTATCAAGCGACTAAACTATTAACTAGTCGCGCGCGGTTAGTTGCTTTCGTGTCGCGTCGCAGTCACGTCGCATCGCGTCGGTGGGAGGTCTCCGATATATTAACCCGTGTTTTATTAAACAAACGATTATCGCACAATATTTATTCATAATCGCGTTGCGTTGCGTCGCCCTAAGGTTATTTTTATTTTATAATTTTCTAGTACTTACTTTTACATAAATATTTTAACTGTTAAGACACAATAGCCAACAAGTACATATTTGTTAATATTACTATCATGTCTTCAATAGCTCATGTATATTTAGAAATTTTGTAATATTACTTAAATAAATAGTTGCGAAAAAATAAATGAAAAAGCAAACAAACTATTTTTCGTTACGGTTAAAGCAATAACCTTCACTCAAGAACTGATAAGATACAAATCTCAATTTGATCAGCTATAAAATACAACTTAGCTCATAAAAATAGAAATATTATATCCAGTTCTGTCATAAATAGTAAATCCTTCCGAGCAAAATATTTATCATAAACACGTGAGATAGTATTTTAAATGTCATATTAAATATGAATGTTGAGATGAAATAATTGAACATTTACAAAATTGTTCTAGAAAATTTAGAAAAAACCATCATAATATTATATTTCGTATTCAATATTAGTATTTTTTTTAAATTCGGTTGGTGGGAAGATTTTTGTTCACAAAATATACCAATGTTTGTATGAGAATTGAGATAGCTGTATTCGTGCGGAAATGATTATACTTATAGTATCTACACATTATATGAACGTGAAAAAAAAACATAATCTAAGACGAGTATTAATAAATAAACAATAACAATAAAAACAAATTAAAGAGAATAAAAAACGTATTAACAATGAGGACTTAATAATGACCAGTTTACAAGTCTTCGAGGATGGTGTATACTAAAACCCAAAAATTTTAACTGAAAATGTAAAAAAACAAATAAAATAATGTCAGGAAGTAATTACAATTATGATTCATATTATAGAAAAAAGGATCATGAGGTTTTTTTTACGTAGTTTACAACTTTTTTTTTTGACAGCTTAAAATATATATGACAATAACAATACAATAACAATAAAAACATGTTTTATCGTTTTCTGTCGGGTCATAATTTTATCACAATTTTAAATAATTATAACTATTATATTATATATTATACTTAGAAAAATGTATGACAAAATCTGGAGTCTGCAAAATCTCTGTATTGAAGTCTTTAACCTTCGGTATGTTCGCGATGTCCAGTTATACTCGGGGTAATTAATCGAGTTTTCGAAAAATTGTACGACAAATGAGTTAATAATTTCATCACTATATTCAAATGGCAGACAATAATGCATTTTGAGAAAGGTTTGACAAAAGTGCCGAAATTCCAACCATACGTTATGGAACGCACGTTTATTATACCGGAACGTGAAAAACTGATCAGTCGAAAAAATTACAAACCATCATGTAATCATGTTTCATGTGTAATGTGTATCATGGTAATGTGCTTCCTACAAGTAAAAAGCGTTTCAGGTTCAAGCGTGTATCATGTCGGATGATACAATATTGAATTGTTTCGTGATTTTAACTTGCACGGAAAAACAACATACCTAGTCTTGATTTTCTTACGTCATAAAGATGGTATTAGCAGTATACCATTGTGCTACCTTTGCACTAATTATACCATTTAATCCTTACAGTAATTCATTTAAAAGCCTTATAACTTTATTATCACGATTTGGCTCGTACGCAAGAAAAAAAAAATGTTAATCTTTATTAAATTGTTTTTTTTTTCCTCCCCGTCTAATAACTAAAAATGCGTTGCTTTTATGTTCAACTTTTATATTTCGTTATTGTTCTCGTGAATTAATTTTAAATTAAAACTATTTGTTTTACAGTTCTATAGTTTTTATAGTTTTATTCTGATGTGAACTCGCTTGGGCCTGCAGCACACAAACGCACGTTGAGCGGGGGGCTCATTATCTTTTGGTTGAAACAAAAACAAAGTATATATGTATAATAATAATTATAATTTGGTTTACAAGACTAACAAGTAATTTATCTCAATACCGTAAACAAAGAAAACTGTTTGCTCTGAGTGTTTAAAATGTGATTTAAAAAATAATTATTTTCCTTGAGAAATGATGGATTATAGTAAATATGTAAGTATTATAATTAAATTCTCATAAATTACCGATGATATAAATATTATGACCGGAATAAAAGTTTTCGATATGAGATGTGACAGACACAAGGAGTTAAATAGATTTTTATAAATAAATTTATCCGAGAATACATTATTAGAGTAGTTAGAATATGGACAGATGGGAAAAATAAATCTTAAAAACGAATCTGCTTCTTATACAACCAGTGCGCAGGCATATTATAGACACACAAGTTGAGTAAAATATTTTAAGAAATAAGTCTATACAAAATATTCTATAAACATACCATGTCGCTAATATAAACTGATTTATAAAATTAAAATCATTATTATCCCATAATTTATAATGAAGAATTTTTAAGCACTTTAAAAGAAATTAAAATCTTACTAATTTTTTTTCTATATATACATAAATTATTTCTTGATTTGTACGGAAAATTTTTTTTTAGTTTTACAATATAACCATTAGTATTATGGCGGACACTAATCTCATAACTATTTTTGCAATAATATGATCAGTTAAATAATTATTCAACTACTATTATTTTCAAATAAAAGAATCTGTAAATATATATATATTCAAAATAACACATTTTCTAACCGTATAAATATATTTTTACAAAGTTTGCTTTTTAAAATAATATTATTAGTTACAAGTATTGTTATCAATCAATATTATATTAGTTTCATATTAATCTTTTACATTTTAATTCAAATATATATTATTTCATGCGCTTTAGTCTAAAATATGTTAAATATAAATTTATAAATTCCACTGTTCGTAAATGTTTAGTAAAAAATCCAATTATTTTCAATATTCAAATTGTTTTGTAAAATTTAAATTTATTGTACATCAACCATACATAGCAGTATTTTATCCCACCATCATTTTGATTTATTTTAAATGACTTATAATATACGAATGGTTAGTGACATGTAGTTCTAATATTTTATTGTTTTCAACAGTTAACTCATTATAGTTTACAAATATGATTTAATACAACCAAGATGTCCCAATTGACGCTGTAGAGATTGACCAGAATGAAATAGGTAGCCAGTTATTTGATGTTGTTTAAATTAAGTTTTTGATGCATTCGTAATTACAGATTTAAAGTCACCTATCCCTGCGGATTAAGAACTGAAGTTCTAGAGTTAATAGTAGTTTTTAAGAATATTAAGTTCTTGGTTAATGCTACTATATTATGTTGCTTAATTTTTATATTCAGTCAGGATGAATGATAAAACTGACACACGAGGACCCATAATTCCTTAGTTCTTAATCTTATTAAAATTATTACGATTATTATTATTATAATAACGTGTTCATTTAATATCTAAATACCTGTAAATTTGTATAATTTTAATTATTACATAATGGAATTGGGCACGTTCCGTATGAATAAAGTAAATAAATGAACAAACACTCAACTCCAACAATCCAAAGTATTCTTTGATGTGGAAAATATTATAATAATCTTTTGGGATCGCTATAAGAAAATGCATTTCAACTCCAAATTAATTATGTTTCGGTGTAAAAAGTTCGTCTTATTCCGCCGTAAGTTAATCATTTGCTTATTCGTCAGGTTATATAACTAGAACTTCTTCGTTGCGAACATTGGTTGTGATACATTGTCGTAATACATCGTTTGCAACTAAGTTAGGTGCTGGTACTATAGTTAAAACTTTAATTATCACAACGTTCTATGTTTCAACGGGAGTGCCACCTGAAAGATGAAAGGGGCTTCGTTAATCGCACTCAAAAATAACCAAGTTTTCAACATCGACTTTTGTTATACATCTCGCACTACAGTTGATTTGTTTTAATATATAATAAAAAATATATTGTTTCTTTAGTTATATTTAACCTAATAATATTATATATGTCAATCTATATCTGCCATAGGTCATACTTAATAACTGGCTAAGATTCGTTTGATAAAAAAATAAAAATTTCAATTCCACAAACATGTATCTTTAATTAAAATCAAATGGACTACAAATTGATAGGACATAGTGTATTGGACAATAATATTATAACTTTCACTATTTATACGGCATATAATTTAATGAGAAACATTTTAATACGAATCAAGTGTAGCCAGTGTAGGTTATGTTGAATTGGATGTTATAAAATATCGTGAGTTACATTATTATTATTTTTCTTAACTATTTGTTTATCATCGTTTTGTCATAATTCATACATATATCTCATCCATATTTATAAAAAACTATAAATATGATTTCTGCTTTTTCTCGAATACCGTAAATCAGAACTGAATTAGAGTACAGAAAATAATATAATGATCCTTAATAGTGATGTACCAACTACCATATACGCTCGCTCATGATACATAAGAATTAACGACACTTATATATAAAACTATTTTAAGTGGTTTCCTGTTTCCGGAGGATTCGAACTCGATTCGAAAATGCTTTTCCAGCTTTAAAATGCCCATGATAAATTTTTCCTGTTCTTCCACCTCCTTTTTATTGTTATTTATATCTATCAAATTGATTTATTTTAACATATAAAACTCACCTATGAAAATACGAATATTTATAATACAGTCCACTGCAGTTACAACTGTTATTCTAAATAAATAAAAGCACAAGACATGGTTCTTTTTTTCGTATTATTTAAAAACATAAAAAGATTATAACAAACACTTGAAATTACCAAATATTAGAGTTGTATCTTAATAAAATATATCGTTAATTAAATGTAGTAACAACTAGACTTGTACAATAATTTTAATTTAATTCGATTTTCCTTATCTACGCCATCGCAAGAGACGATTAGTCAAATTTCCATTCGATACCGGTATAATATTATACATTAATAGTTGGCAAATATAAATGTCTTATAGTGATGGTACCTATGTAATTGGTATAAAATGTTTCACCAATCCTAAGTGCAGTATAATATGATAAACCTACATCAATATCCAGTAGCGGAGCCTGGATAGCGATTAGGGTAAAGGGGATTCTCTATAGCATAAAGTACATAATAATTTGTTAAATATCTTATCCAAGAGTATAGTATTTATTATATTATATACAGGAATATTTTTTTATTGTAGCTTAAATATCAGTATTTTATTTGCGTTGAATTAACAGTTATATTTAAGTGACAATTACAAGGCCTATACTGTTGCTTACAGTTCACCTACATTTTAATTTACTGAATCCGACCAAACAAAATCATTAACGTTTACAAATACGTTTACAAAGTATGGTCAAGGCGACGGATTAAAGATGATATTGTTATGAACAAATTACTGTAAAAAATAATACGAAGGACAATAAAATATATTGTTCTATAAAATGTTATGTACTCACCAACATTGGTTTCTCCCATGTCGCCAATCATCACATCAGACTCTGTAAAAAAAAAAAGCAATACGTGTTTTTAATGTTTTGTTTGGAAAAGTTATACTATCGTGATACTTAAAGAATATTCCATACTGTCGACGTTTATGGTAATCACGAAAATGTATTAGGGTTTTTTTTTCCTCAACATTTTTTTTTTTAGGGTTGCGGGGTATTTTTATTTTATTTTTTTGCTTTCCATATAAATTATTCAATCAAAAGCACTGAAAAATCCGCTCGGTGTTATTTACCATCACGTGACTGCCTCGGAAAAATATGTGTGCATTACCGTTTTTATTATTGTGTTCAGTCTTTTTTGACATATTTGGGATCAAATACACGTGGCACCATGCATAAGTCACACGGCACCATGCGTGTAGTATACTACCCCGTGTGTTACCGCTACGGTATGTTTTCCGAAAATGTTATTTGAATGAATAGGTACCAATATTATAATAATATTATGTTCGATGCATTTTTTTTCTGCGCGAATGATTATCGTCGCATGCACTACGAGGTGAACCGAGCGCAATCAACGGAACCTAATACATCGCGAGATCCCTCGAGTGATATTGCAGTAGTATTATGAATTTAGATAAATAATTATGCATCCTAGTTGCGAATAAAAATGTAAATTAAATTCAACTAAAAAAAACACTATCAAATTATTTTTGTTGGACAGAAAAATATTTTTTCATATTTAATTAAATGGTGGTACTTAATAAATAATGCGCTTCTTTATGAAAATCTTGAGTATTTATTTTGTAATATTTACCTAGAAGAAATTCGTAAAGTTAAAAATTTAGAGTTATGTAAAAAAATTAAGGGTTTTCGTATAAATTATATCTAGATTAAAATCCTTAACACACAATTCTTTATAATATAAGATCTTATGATTTATTAAAATAATGTATGGTTTTTGAATCGTTAAAACACTAAACACTTTAAATATAATATTAAATGACGTATTAGTTTAATTCAAATAATGTGTAGTTACTTTAACTTAATAATATTTTATTATACAAAATGTTCTTATCTATGGAGAATTAAGACGTCTTAGAAAAGTACACGAGTGTACTGATAAGAAGAAATAAAAATATAACCTAACATGGAGTACTTACATAAAAACAAAACAGCGTAACTCTTTTTAAAAACAGTTTGTCTATCTTTCTTCATACTCGGAAATCTTACAAAAAAAAAAATATATATCTATCCAATATATATTTAAAACTATTTTTAAGAACACCGTTATGAAAACTAAGAATTTGTATGTAAAAATACGCATATTTAATCGCATACAATTTTTTATTTTTTTTTATTCTAGACAATAATTCAACTTGAATTGAGTAAATACCATATTTTTTACTTGCAATTAATGCAATTATTTGTTTATTATTACCGTATAAATGCATACTTGACATCAAACAATTCTTCATTAATATCATATGTTTTTAAAGTATCGTAAGTTCGTACTTATATTCCCGTATACAACATGAAAAAATTAGTCTTTATCATAAATATTACTTTTTCTCGTTGAACATGATTAGAAAATTATAATAAATACATAGAAAATGTATACATTTTTAATTTTTATACTAAATAACATAATATATACTGTATGGATATATATATATTTAATTATTTTTTTTACACAATCATGTAACTAAAAAAATAGTTTAATCATATAAATATACTTATTTTAGGTACATAATAAGGCAATTCGTTTCCATAACATAAGAATTAATTTTCAACAATTTAATGCCATGATTTTGTTTAATTAAAAAAAAAAAAAAAACTAATAAATTGTGAAAATTACAAATTTGAAATTTTAGAACACTTTTAATTAAATTAAAAAGCAATGTACTCAAAATGTGCTAGCATGTTGCATTTCTCTTTTTTATATATACATAATGAAAACTATAGTCGTATATTTATTTCCGTACTACATGACTGGCGAAATAATTATCCAAGAAACATGTATTTTTTTACCTGTAAAAAAACATTTTTAACCCATAAAATGTTTGATTTGTAATTGCCTTATAGACTTCGCTGATTTGGCAAAAACAATAACGTCTTACTGAGATATAATAAGAATTCAGTTAAAAACTATCATATTCTAATTATGCGAAATAGTCAAATTTTTTATGTACACATGCATCATATGATCATCTAACCGAAGAGTTTAATATTTATGCACAAATGGATATTTAAAATATTGACAGCCAATTCATTACACTTCAATCAATCATAATAAAAGAAGTAAAATATAAAATAACCTTTCAGCGAAACGCATTGGGATTTATCATTTTGACAATCATTTTATATCATGTTATTCTAACCTTGTTCTAAATACAATTTCCCAAGACTTAGACAGCCGTGGCGCATTCACTTATATTTTTATTTGACGTATATTTTATTTTTGTCATCTCAACCCAACAAACCAATGGCATAAATAAAAGTGGTGGAACATGTGAATAAAAACATCTGCACTACTTTCACAAATACCACTCAATAGTAGTGATGATCAACTAGAAAGAGATATTTAAAGAAAGAAAATCCGCACAACAATATAAATAATATAAGTATCGACTATCACAAGTATTTTTTTAGATACGCCTCGTATTGTTATATAAACTGAGATCTGAAAATAAGAGAGGGATACATTGCATTTTAATAGTTCGGGTACAATATTTAGCAATATAGATACCTACTTACCATCACGGTTATTATTAAAATATCGTCGACAACGAGTAATAATAACGTATTTCGGTTTATTTTTCATAAAAAAAAAAAAAGATCCAATAAATATTAATAGATAATTTAAATGAATTATTTCAAATGAAGCAATAAAACAACTAAATATTGAGATGAACGGAAACTTTCCGAAATAAATATAAGTACATGATATACGCGTATATATTGTATATTGGCGTACCATCGCAAAAAGCAATCCATCAAACCAGTCGATTTTATTCCGTACAATAGCGTCAAGTTTGAGTAAAGTATCTCTATAAGTAATCAACAACTAATCGTCTTCTTTTAAACATCAGTCTATTGACCTGAAACGTCGTTTTCGAATGAAACCATATTTTCGAAAATAAATATCAATACAAACAGGATATTACACGAATCACGATGAAACATACTGCAACCATCGTTTGCTTACTATTATTTTCAAAATATTAGCGAATAATATGTATTAATTATACTATACATACTTGTATATAAAATTGAAAACCAAAAATGTTTATACGTATAACTCTACTATAATCATATTTTTGATTAGAAATATTATCTCAAAAAAAAAAAAAAATAGCTTGATTGTTTTACCTATATTTGCATGTATCTAATTTAAATACATTTTAAACGATAACGTGCAAAGTATAAAGGTAAAAAATAAAACATTGTATAACTGCAGTGACCAGTTACGTGCACTCGTTATACGCTTAGTAATCTTTTTGGTTAAACGGGTAAATTTTATCGGAAATATTATTAGACTATAATATAAAAACGAGAAGCGTATTGGTTTTGCAATAATGCATTCCTTTTTTTAGTACACAATACAATATTTTTTTGGGGGGTGGGAGGTAATCAAGGTGATTTTAAAATTCCGTATACATCTATTCTTTCGACTGTGAATTTCATTTGCTGGTTGCGGTACTTGGGACAAATCGTTTTCTAAATTTCCTAATAGATTAAAAATCGTTTGAAAAAAATTACAAAATCACTAAAACAGTGATGTTTATCTAAAATATATTTTATTTAGGAATTGATTTGGTTACATATATATATATATAATGTATACGGAAAGAAAAAAACAATTAGATGTATTAATTGGTTGTATTACAAAAATTATTTTTATAATATGTGCAAAAAATGTCGATAAACTATGATCTTCATTATTACAACTTTTGAGAATATTTTGGGAAAATAACTCCTTCGTAGAACATTCAAATTATTATTTTATACAACATCTCAAAGTCGAATCAAAGCGATTAATGTATAATGTAGATGGAATTAATAGGACTCTACACATTTCTCGGCAGAACATAATTCAAACGATAAGAACCCTGCATAACGGTACACCATTGTCCCTTTCAATCGGCCAACTATCGAAGGAAATCGCCTCTGGTCAAAGGACCATACCGCTACACATTCCCTACTGATATAATACATGGAGGCAATCCTTTAAACAGTACCACAGTCTTACACTGTCTCCCGCGGTCTCGAGGTCGTAATTAACTTACAATATTTAAATGTGCGAGCGTCAAAGTGTCTAGTATCAGCACATTAAAAATCCGTGTCTGTGTCTATTCATTTAATCCACCGCGGTAATCTTATAATTATATAGCTAGCACGCTTCAATCTACATTGAGAGATCGCCGCCGATTAAGGTTAACCTCACATAGGTTCCATGACTTTGCAGTTTCTCGAACTTTTGGAATCCGAATGCCTTCCCTTAAATAAGGAGGAAGATACATCAACCCAAACTAATCACTACCTTCATCAAAGCACCACAAAGCACTTTCCTTTCTATTTTTCGATTACTACAACAACTTATTAAAGTGTCATAAATAGTAAATACCTCGTCTATATCAACTTATTTTCGTAAATCTAATAAGTTAAAAAAAAATTTTTGTTATATTATAATATTGTATTATTTCTTATTTTTGTAGAATTTTCAGTTCTTGTTTTTGAAACCTACACTCTTAGTACAAGTTTTATCTATATTAAATATTTATACATTTTGACTATATCAAAAAAAAAAAAAATAAAAATCTTGCGTAACTATTTTTTTTTTTTTTTTTATTAGCACTTAAATTCCCAACACATATTTAATCGAGCATCATTCGGGTTTAAAATCGTTTTTTCGAATGTGGTATAATTTATCATTGCTTTAAAATGTAAAAACACCTACTCCGATGACCCACTGAACTCTTGTTCTTACTCTTTAAAACCTTCAAGTAAACGGGTTTGGTTTTATATATTGTCATTATTATTTAAAACATAATATCAAAATTAAACACTAAGGAAAATAAATTATTCACAGTTATGGAAAGTCGAACGTTTCAATGGAATAATAATATGAGCCATCATGACGAGAAATATAATTTACGGAACTATGACAAATTCTATTTGATTTTTAGACAGGTTCCTTTGGAGCCACTTTTCTGTTCCGAGTGAACACATATAATTATTATATATTATATTATCCGAAAAAACCTTGTATAATAATAAAATTCAAATGTAAAACAATCTAATAAAATATGTATAACATTATCTTATATTCCGCAAACTTCTAACATTATACATGAGAATCACATGTATAATTTATAATGTTATCGCATGAAGTTTATTTTAAAATGATATAATAATAAACATTTAAATTCTTAAGATGAACAAATATAATACAACTTTATACGTTTTATGGAACCTATATTTTTGTTCAAATTGTATACGATTACGTACACTATATTATTACGACATATTACTATTGAATTTGTTTCTGCTTTTAGATTCTGAACGGAGTGATGGAATCTATTGATATTACAATGATGTGTATTTTTTATTGTGCCTGACGACAACTTTTTTTGCAGTAAAAATGCTTCGATTTACTTATATAGAAACTTTTCTGAAAGGAAAGTGAATGTAGATGGTACTTGGGCAAGTCAAAAATACAACTTTCTTAATACTTTTTGCAAAAATCGAAAAAAACGTTAAAAAAATTACGAAAAAACGGGAAATTTTACGCAAAATCACGATTTACAATCTACATTTTTTTTAAAATGCTCTAACTCAAAAACGAAAAACCGCAACAACTTGAAATTTTCACCAAATCTTTATATTGGTGTTTTCAATACATGGTTAAGCTTTCAAAGTATTTTGACATATTTAGACTTATTTATAGACAATTTAAATTTTCGATTTTTGTAAAACTTTTTTTTAAACATCTATAAAATTTAATTGGCTGACCGAAAACTCTCGAAAATTTAATACAAGGTTTAAAATAAGCTAAACTTATCTTCACTAGAAAATATCGGTGATCGTTCTACTCAAATTTTTTTTATAAGCCCATAAAGTTCATATTTGTATAAAATATGTTAAAATCGCGATAATTTGCAAGTTATTTTGTGGTTGAAAATTCATAAAATTTTTTCTGTTTATACTTAAGGTTCAAAATTTTAACACTAGGTTGTCTATAAGCTTACCTTCAAAAATATATAAAAAAATTTCTACCAGACTTAAAAGAAAAAATTTTATGACTGTTTTAAATTTAAATTTTTAGGAAATTGCATTATAATTCAATTTAAATATAAAATACTATATTATTAAATAAACATTTTAGACAAACATATTAACTCCGTTCAGAATCATTATTCGTATACAATGATATCTATCATTGCATTGAAATTTAACGAATCCATTGTAATAATGACCTATCCTATAAACGAGTTACACTCCACCCCCAACTGTACAGCAAAGCGAGGCCCACCCGTTCTTTTTTTTTTGAGTTTCTATAGAAATGACTACCAAAAACGTAGGTAAAAAAGTATTATTATTGTGTTTTTCAAATAACCATCAATAAAAACGCGTAACAATTCGAACTATTCTAAAAAAAATAACAAGTTGTAGTGTTATAAATCGTAAAATTTTTATTTTTTGCATAAAAATATATCGAAATAAATTGTATTAAAACATGTTCACCACAATCGTGTACAGCCAAATTTATTAAAAAATAAGCTACTTTTAAAACTTGATATGAAAAAATATGCATTTGTTATTAGGGAAAAATTTGGTTATTTCTCTTAGTAGGTCATTTCGATTGATGTCAGATTAGTCTGAAATTTTAAAATGAAGTAACATCGCACTAGAAAAACCATTATAAGCATAGTTTATTGCAAATAAAAAAATGGCAAAAATGGGGTTAAAATGTACTTGAATGGAAAAAAAAAAGATTATGTTCTTTTAATCACATAGACTGATGATAGATGTATTTAACAAATAATTTATAGTTATCTTTTTCATAATGTATTTGTAACTTTACATTCTTCAACTGCACTTTTTAGTTTCTACAAATCAAATTAATATTAACTCGATTTGTTATTTTCCCATACCAGTATAGTGAAATCTGTGACCAGTTTGTGACCAGTAAATTATTATTATTTTTTTTTGAATTTGGGTCAAAAAAAAAGTATAAATTTCTCCGTCCAAGATTAGAATCTATTCAATAATAAATAACTTTAACCATTAAATGTTTAAGCATTTTAGAAAATAAACTTATTATTCTTAATAACCTTTCAAGTTAAATCTGAATTAATTACATTTTAAGTATAAAGGATTACTATTTATGTGTACGGAAAAATGTTGGTGTAATCCTGGATACTTGACCATCAGTAATGTATCAAGAAGTTGACGTAAGATTTCCCGTACCAATAACTCATGATTGTACAAAACTTTACAACAAGACTTTATATTAGATAATGATTAATTTTGATAGTTATTAGGTATATAATATGCCATTATATTTATGTCATTTGTTTAAGTATTTAAATCAATATCTAAAAATGTTTGGTAAATATACCTCATTCAAATAATAGCAATGATATAATTATTAAAAATCAGATAAAAAAACAATTAATAAAATAGTTAGTAACTTTGGATTAATAATATCATTTTGTACTATATATATATATATATATATTATATTTTAATTGTATAATTATTTATAAGTTGAACAAGTGATCAAAACTATAAGAACTCCGTATACCAATTAAGAGAACAGCTCAGTTGGTATACGTACCAGCTTATCAATGTATTTTAATTTAATATGATTATATGTTATTTGATTATGCTGAAATAAATAAATAAATATGTTTGGCACAAAATAATCAGATTAATATATAATACCCATAACCTTAACTGCCTTTGTCTAAAGATAAAAAATGAGAAGTAAATTTAAATTCATAGTATTATTTATCGTCATGTTGATAATTAAAAATGTCAGTTGTAATAATTTTTGACGTTGATTAATCATAAAAATAAAACGTGTTTTATCAAGCGTGAACAATTTCAAAAAATGGACTTATCTGATTATTGTTCTCAGTTCTTCATATTGTATGAAATATTATCTGATATAAAAGCCGAAAATTTTAAATCTCTTTACCTAAGTTTAATGTCAGGAAAATTTTAAAAAATAAAAAAATATAATTAAGTTATTATCAAATTCTTACGTGGCACACGCTAACCTTATAATGTTGGATAACCTCACGTAAGTGTGTGATATTTGCGGCTTAGTTTGCTTTGGATATTAATTTAAACAGTTGACAAACTTATACGACGTAAGTACCGAATAATTACAACTTTATTAGATAACACATGCATAATGATGGCGCTGGGAACAGTATACTTCGCATATATTATATTATATTATATTATATAGGTGTATGTATATATTAGCATTAAATAATGCTAAGATTATGGGCACAATAATTAAAAGTTTTTGTTACTCCAATACCGTTCTCCTCTTTTTTAATTTATTTTGGTTTTTTTTTCCCCCATTTTATACAGTTGAATAATTTAAATAAGCAAGATAAAAATATACAAAAACAAATTCATTAAAAGTTTCAGATCTTTTTTCTCACGGTTTTAATTTTCTAACATACTAATACCTAATAATATATTGTTGATGCCTTACGGTAAATATAATAAAATATAATATAAATATAAATGGTTTATTTCATTATTTTTATAAATATTTCAATACATTTTATGTTGCATATATTATTCTTAAACAAAGATATCGTTTTGATTTTTCCAAAATTGTATCACCATATGCCAATTAATAAACCAATAAGTAATAAAAATTTACCGAAATCGAAAAAACACGGGACTTAGAACCAATTACTTTTTATTCCATTTAGAATCATCCCTGCAGTATGAACAATTATTTCAAATTTGTTTTCAAATAAGTACAAATGATTCTATAATATAATTTTAAAATACATAATAATTATAATAGTTTTTTAATACATTTAGTTTTAACACTTACCAAATACAGTGAGATTGACCAGGAACTTAATTTTTGGCTCAGTGTTTACTTGACATTCATAAGAACCCATATCTTTAGGGGATATATCTTTGATCTGCAAATTCCAGATTGCTGAGTCTCTAAGTGGATGCTGAATCCCAAATCGTCCATCGTTGGTGAACAAAAGTTGTCCGGAGGTAAGGATATGTAAATCACGCGTCCGAATCCACGATACCTTAGGAAATGGTTAAAATTATATATTTAAAATTGATATCAATAATATGAATCTACAGTTCAAGTTCAAAACAATAAAAGACTTTTTTCAAAAACGGTATTCATTTTCATAACTATCTAAGCATGTTGGTCTTACAATATTGTCTAAAGAAAAATATTTATCTTACAATTATTATAAACATTTTCCTTATTTAAAATTGTTTTGAATCATCTGTCAGAATAATTATTTATACTCATTTCACGTTTAAAATATTAAATGACATGAGTATTTAAATAGTTCAAGTAAATCAAATAATAATTGATATAGTTAGCTGTTATACTTATAAGTATTTAATGTAGCGACTTAATACATTTTATTTCATCAAATATGTTTAATTTAACTATTTTTATTTTATTTTATCATTTTGTAAGTTGGTCTATTTTTACCATTTGAACAAGCCATTAGCCTTACATGGGGATTTTTTGTAGGTTTATATTTAATCAAAAGTATAAGAAACTGATGGGGGTTAAGCAAGTAGGTATGTGACGTTGTTAGAGTTGATGATTAACCGTAGCACTGATAGTGACTGAGTCTAACCGTTTCACCACACTATATCCCATAAATTAATTTATCTGATAGTATAATAAATAAGATATCTCAAATTGTGAAGTATGAAATATATACTAGGTATTATGTTATCACATCGATATCAAATTTCGAATTTTATTTGAAAGTTACCATCACGTATACACAAGTTGAACGATTTTATTATACGATTACTACCTACAACTAATACCACGATTTATGAGTTATGATAATATTGATGACATGGTTTATTAAGAGATAGAAAAAAAACCAAAAGCAAATTTCGAAACTTATTAGTTCTATTTATCGATTTTAGTGGGGTGGAAAATGCGGTCCAAGAGGAATTAATCAACCATCACCAGACACGTGTACCATGAATTATATATGGGGCTGTCATTGCACCCGGATCAAGTTTTTTATTGGAATAAATCATACTGCGGTTTGAGTTTTTACGAAAGTCGGATATGAAAAAACGAATTTTGTTTCTTGCAAATTGGTTCAAAAGTTTTACGCGTATAAATAGGTAATCGAACGCACGGACATTTTCGAAATGTTAATGTAACCTAGAACACGTCCCGTGAATCGTGCGTCTAAATTGTGTATACATATGTATATACCTATATATTTTTTACGCATACGAACCGTTCGTTGTACGCACGCGTTGTTTTGGGCCGTGTTCCTATGGTAAGGAAATGTTTTGGTTTTGTTTCGGTAAGAATCCATTCATTTTCACATACAACTCCGATAAATCTTACACGGAGCAGAAAGTTTTACGGTTAAATGTTTGTTCGGTGGAAATAACGGAGACAGATTAGACACAACAGGGTAAAGGCCGTACCAAATAATTCACACATTACGTTACACCATGTGAAAAAATATCGCCTAATGTAAACCACCTCTTCCTTGTTTTGGACGAATGCCGGCGAAATGAAATCCGTAACGGCGCAATCAATATTCAAAGAAAAAGTTTATGCAACCATATTATATTATTATTGCACTATATATTATAAGGAGTTGAACCGAAGATTTACACGTGGTAATCGAAATAACAGACCGCAGTCACGTACAAAATGAAGCGTACCTACCTACTGAGTTTTCGTAAGAATTAAGAAAAGAAAAAAAAGAAAAAAACCTCATCGTACCTCATCAACTATTGTGCATAGTACTATGACGTAGTAAGCAGCGTTATAGTAAAGATTGCCGCGACCTAGGGTATTTAGGGGAAGAAGTACAACTAAAAATACCAAAGTATATAACGGAAAATATAATAATATCCAGGCATTTATAGAAGTTGTTAAAAAGTATAGTACACACCACGATGTTGTAGACACACTGCGGTAGTTCGTTTCAAGTTTACACGGAATTATTTCGTTTTGTAATTAAAATAATGAAAAAAAAAACACTACTTTCTAAAATATATTCCGATTTTTTTTTTCATCCACGAGCCAGTGATTTCAACGTATGCTCATCATATTCCGATGCACCATGTAAAATATAAAGCTCTGAATAATTTGTGCGCACCGTTACGAATAGTGAATTGGACCACTCCGTTCGAATTAGGATTAACGACAATAAGTTATGTATTACAATAGATTTAATCACTTTTTGAACGACAGTATATGCGTGCAGTAGTGACGTAACTAGGAAGTTTCTCAATAAGTCATGGCACCGCCACAAACTACAGTAACTATTATACGAGTAGATATAGCATACACATACTACTCGTCTTCCCTTATATTAAAATATATTGAAATTTTGAATTTATGTAATTTAAAAAGTTACAAAATTTAAACTTGAAAGAGCTACAAATAGCTTGACATCTAAAAGCTATAAATCAACGGTATACATGATTTGTTAAATACAAAATTTGCACTTGTTTATACAATTGCATTTCTTATCAAAAAATTCCTATGCAAACAAAACACGTTATGCCCTATATTATACCCCTTAAAAATTATTAAACATTTTATTTATTGCAGAAAATGCAACTCGATTTTCTGAATATATACAATAATGTTTTTTCTTTCATGAACATTTTTAAAACCAGGATATGACGTGCCCTTTATACTTAATGATTCGTATATCTTTCTGCTGCTGAGAATTGTTTCCCTTTAATTATTTCAGTGACTACAATCCACTATCATAAAATTATCATACTTTTGAGTAGGAATACAATATTATATAATACATGACAAGACATGACATATTCTGGTATTCATAACATAGCGATTAGCCTTCGTTAAAGACTTATTAACATTAAACAATTTTTTTTTTCGATCAGCACATCGGTAAATGTATTTTGCAAAATTTATTTCAATAAATTTAAGTAATATTTTTTAAACTGCAATTTTTTGGAAAAAAAAATGCGTTAAATTCACATTTTGAAACAGAACATTTTTTGAGATGTTTCAATACACCGAAATTATTTCTATCGAATTTAAAGTTAAATTATTGATCACATAATTTTGAATCGCATAGATGTAACTTTTATCGATAAAAGTATCGAAAAAAGTAGTATTTATCGCTCGCTAATCATTAAAATATCTGTGTAACCCGAAATCCGAATAATATCGTCACGAGTAACAGATTCATAAAAGTATCAAACAATAAAAAGGATGAAAATCCTAAGTCAGGTGAGTTACAAGGATGGGCGATATTGATTTAATGGTCTTTTAATTTGAAACCAAAGTAATGATTTCGATAAAACGATTCTGAGTGAAAGGAGGTCAAGTTGATCAGTTTATATTTATAAAAATGATAACATATACTTATAATATTTTAACACTATAAGTACGTAGTAAATTTTTTGCGTTGCTATGAAATTAAAATAACAAATACCGAGTTCGAATACCGTATCCCGGGTACACATTTTTTACAATTGTTTACCCAGTATCCCTTCGTTATTCAGAAAACTATTGACATTCAAAAAAAATTACTTCCCAAAAGTATACCAATTATACAGTTGTCCCTTTCAGAAAAAATGTACACTTTAATAATATTGTATCGGTACACTTAGTCCAAATCATGTAGGTACACAGACATAAAAAGTAGCACACATCATGATAAAACCAATACGTTCCTCGTTTCACCCAGAATACAATATTGCGTTGTTAATAATATTTTGCCCGATAACTTTGGCCAAAACCTAATAGTACCATGACTGACAGTGACGAATGGGAATTTAAAAAAAAATGTAATTTAATAAACGTTCTCGTGCATTTAATTTAATTTTAAATTCACTGTACCATATACAAAATAAATAATAAATATTTTTACTACACAGCTGTTCATTTTATTTTTGCAATTGATCTAGAGTCTAGACAATGAAAACTACGCCGAGTCAACATCAAATTATTATTTAAAACAATGAAAATATTATGGTTTACCCTTCAGTCTTCATAATTTATTTGTGATAAGAGTACTACGATAATAATTAATTATTAAATAAACGAAAACAACGTGTCGATCAATGCATCACAGTGTTTTATTTTCAAAACTACTTTAAATCATACAACACTCCAAACAATATGAACTAATTGCACGTATAGATTGTTTACATTGTTATTATTATACATTATTACCTTCATGGAAACAAATAAAAGTGATTTTAAATGTTTGAAATTAATAACACGATCAATAATACGATTGTGATAAATTGACATTATTGAATCAACTTGAATCACACTTTTAAAATATACTTTTATTATAATATTTTATCGAAATGAAAAACTCCAATGTTATTTTTTCCAGTAGTAAAAATGCAAATTTGATGGTACGAATTTCATTTGGTACCCTTCTATTAAACTCCACTAAGTCAAAATTTTTTTTTTAAAAATATAATGGAATGTTGGCCAAAAAAATGTATGTTATCACTTATCGAATCACCTCATCCTTTTTCTTATTTTGTTTCTCGCTATATTTATAATGAACGTTTCCCGATATTTATTACAATAACCATCTAGATTTTTAAACAAAATGTGAAACAAAACAAAATGTAAGCAATTGCATTATCACTTAAATACCACGCGTGATTCATTGTCGTGCCAACTCATAACTCTATAATTCACATACAAAGAAATCGTGAGGCCGCAGCTCTTCGCTTTATGTTCGGTAGCAAAACCTCACTATGACCACATTCATTGTACAACGCCAAATCCAGTTTAACTCAAAACGTATATCCTTTAGTAGAGTTTTTAAACGTCAATAATCAAATAAAACTACAATATTTTGTAAAATATTGATAGTATTGTGTACGTTTGGTATTATCAATAATACAACGGTCGAGACAAAAATCCATTTAAAGCTTTTTATTATAAATACTGCTGTTATATAAAATATAAATAGTAATATATTATAATCAATGATTCAGGCGCACAAAAATCAACAACATCTTTATACATATACTTCCTCTTATATAATATGCGCAAACATCATCGAATTTAAGTCGCAAAGCCTTTAAACTTTTAACCCTATTTTTTACCAAATGGTAATCTAATTTCGACAATGGTGTATAAACTACTTCAAGTCTATAATTAACCTTTTCGTCTCTAGTTTGATGTAGATACATAAACGATAAGTTAAAATTTAACCACAACAATAAATTAATATGAACATCTTATTTTAAACTCAATTATTCACTATAGGAAAAAACTTTACACATCGAACATTGACTTCTCGTAAATATGTATTTTATCGAAATTGAAATTACGTTAAGATTATGAATATAATCATTTAGACAAAACATATTATTATAGTGACCAACACTTTTACGACAGTGAATAATAATTATATTTTAAAATATATCATAATAAAAGATAAAACAGTTTTCTTTTTGATTCTAATATTGTATCATAAATTTATTCATGACTTCGCTGTCACATATTCGATACTATGGTCGAATGAAGATCATAACCGTACTATGATGATCGTACTGAATACAATATCTGATATGCGGGAGCTAGGGTACTATTCACGTATTTATAAAAATCTATTTTCCTAATAGCTTCGACAGATTCACAGCGGAAATAGTGCATTAATGAAAATAATCAGAGAGAAAATATTTCAACTATGTTGAACGCTTTCTCCGGCCGAAGAGTAAAAAAACAAAACACTCATTTTCGCCTGTAAGCGTTGACAAAAAAATTTAACTAACAAAAAAAGGTTAGTATAATTTATTATTATTATCATTATTATTATTATATTTTTTTCAGTAAAGAAATAGAAATTAATTTTATATCTAATTCTTATTATTTTCGCTCTTGCACGTAGTTGATCCACAAATAAGACCTATTTTATCTAGTGATATATACTTTTATATAATAATAACAATAATATGCTATAAGTGAACATATAAAAAAATTTTCTTAATTCAATCGTGTTACTCGGCATATAAGTTTCATTCCAAGCGACTATACGTCCACCAACTGACCCGAATGGTAGGAGGTAGAGCTTTTCACTCCCACGCCACAATAACAGTAATATAAGCACAGACAAAAGTACAAATTTGTTTATTTTTTTTTTTTAACAGGTACCATATGACATTTTAAACCAGGTAAACCCACCCCAAAACATAATAATTCGAAGTACGGGCATGTCCACTACTAAACGTGTGCGTGAAGGGTTTCACCTCTCGTGAGAACTCTGTGACTTGGCCCGTTCCACGAATTCGGAGCTGCTTTACCCGCTAAATCGCATCGAGTCGTATGTTTAACTGCACGCTTCGGGCTAACCGCAGAGCTAATCACAAGACGATCAACTGCAGAAACTCTCTTGAACACAACCCCGGAACTTTACACTTTCCTTTTCTCTGCTTCGGTATAACTACGGATCGTCGTTGTAACGTCTATACGTGACTATCCACCACAACGCAGTACCTTTAAATGTAGTCCTTGTCTCGGCTAACCTGGATTTGATCGCTAGCACGAACGAGTTTCATGTAAATGTGGTCTAAATAATCGTGCGAGTTTACGTCAGAAGATGATCGCGAACACTGTGTTCGACGCGCAGCTAGTATTCACTCGTACTTTCTAATTTCCACCGGGTTCACAAACATTTACTACAACAACAGCAGCCACATCATACATAAACATTATGTTTTATTCGTTAAAGTTCAATGTGAGTGCGACGACGACGACAACGACGACGACGACGACGAAAATGACGACAACGTGCTCGTGCATTTGAAATAAGCAGTGGTTTGTGATATTATATCACACAAACGACGATGCAACGTATATTCCACTAAGTACATAATACGACATAAACAGGAATTAATTAAAACCATCAAATTAAAACAACGAGCATAGAGAGAGAGAGAGAAAGAGATAGGAAGAGGGACAAAGAGACTAGAACTACTACAGCAATCGGTGATCATTTTTTAAGACTACAACACAAAGCAGCCGTGCGAAACGATTAAAACGTATATTATATTATTCTTTCTCCACGTGCGCGAATACCTACTGCGTTAATATTATTATTATTATTGTTATTATATTACTATCATCATAATAGTATTATAAACAATATTTTTCGCGCACCTGCAAATGGTACACTCCCGCGAGTCGGTCCTTGTATTACGTAACGGCCACATGACGTACCTACTTGAGCGTATTATCGTCTGCACATTTGAATAACAACAAATTATTATTATATGAAAACGGTCGACTGCTGCTTGCTACCACTCTCGGCATTTCTTTCTCTCTCTCTCTCTCTCTCTCTCTTCTCTTATATTCGGGAATAATAATATGTTGTATATATTATAATTATTATTATTATTATTGTACACACAAACTCTACACCATAAACGTGTAACGTGTACCTACCTCGTCGTGGTGGATTGTATGGACCAGAACGACAACGATTTATTATTGTTATTATTATTATTGCTGTTATGCGTCGCCCGTTGTGCATAATAATAATAATAATAATAATAATAATATTCACGACGACGACGGCGTAACGTCTTTGAAATATCATCATGGGTGAAAATTACGTACAGGTTTTAAGAGGTTGTTTTATGCAATGACATGTTTTTATTTGCGTTAGTTCAGCCCAAGTGCTGTACAATAGAACGAGATGATACTGCAGGATCTTCCGGAAAACAAGGGAGGGGAGAGAAATTCCAAATAACTCTCACGGTAGTAAAAAAACATATATATATATATATATATATATATATTCACATAGTTTAAAAAGATTTGTTTATGAGTATTTAACTTTTAGACGAGTAAAATTAATTGATTAATAATATGTTTATAATTGTTATATTACATAATTTTTTTTATTGAAAACAGAAGCTACATATTATATGTCATTAAGAGAAATCATATCTTAAAATTAATATCAATAAGATGGTGTACATGCATATAAGTATATATCCCCGAAATGGAAATAATATCATCTGAAATTAACCATAAATAGTTAGTTGTCAAGTTTTCAACGAAACCCAAGTCATCATTCATTAGCTATATTTTCCATAATTTTTCCACTAAACTGCAGTATAATAGTTGCATTCTGTGTGGTCCGATAGCTTCAGCTCCTGTACAATTGCACGATTTAGATCCTGGCAGTGTGAGAAAGAGCCAACGTTCTATTTCAGAAATAACAATGCTATGCGGACGTTAATTATAAGACATGATATTTGTAAACTTTGGATGATGCTTAACGGAATATAATATTATAAAGTACCTGGGTGTTTTCAACAATAACAATCGTGTAAATACTTTTTCTTTACTTCTGTGATAGTTATTTCGAGTTTTCCCATTTTACCGGTAGACTACACGTAATATTATGTCTGTCGAAATGTCCCCTCGATGGTAAAACAAATATTAATTTCGGGATTATAAGTTTCGCGTCGTTCCTTGTTATTGAGTTTGCTGTGAGGACGAAGACTACACGCGACCTCTGCAGTCTGCGCGGGAAACGGGTCCTTTTGTTCCGCCTTCCAAACTCCAACTCGGCGCACCAAACAAGCACTTAAACAAAGCATTTCGATCGGTTGTCAGATCCCATTGTGTGCCATATATTCTCTCTCACTTGAACGCGTTGTCGTCGGTGCAACTAAATAATATGCAATAACTCTGCGCGCGATTTTCAAGCTAAGCGCTATATCCGTGTTCGCACGCGTTTTCATAGGGTTTTGTAACGATTTGTAAAAATACGTTCCACGGTTGTGTGCGCATTACGACGCACGTACTACGTAGTACAAATAGTTGCATGTTATTACTTCGGAATTTTAAAATGTATAATAAAATCTTACTATTTTGAATATGATAAAAACATTATTACGTGTAGGTACATAAACGAATAAATTTAGAATCGGTTTATATAAAATGCGGAAAAAATTACATCGTCCGTATGATGGGTTGATGGGGGGTATGATGTATTTAAATAAATGTCCTTAAGGTGTAGAAGCTTATCTTATGCATAGTATGTCACGGGCAACAAACATTTATTTATTAAATATATTGCGTGTGGATCGAAAACTTGAACATTTTATCCCCGGATATACGTCCGTCAAAGAAAATCTAGAGACAGTTGACGATCACAACAATACACGGTGCTTGGCGAATAATTACTTATTATAATATAAAATGTTGGATTACAGAAAAAATATGGAAATCTAACTGTATAATCGGATGATTCGTTAATACAACAATATCTAGCGATTAAATCTTAAATTGTATACTTGTATCAAGCCTAATATTGTATTATTTTAAAGGTTCGACTTTATAATTATTATTACCGTTGCAATAACACGATAACAATAATGTAGGTAGTACGACAAACGTTGACCATAAATGTTTCGCCGTATCGACGTTAGCCAAACATACTCGGGTGTAAGTGTGCGCTCGTATTCAATTTATGCATCTTTGACGTTCATGAGCATTCGTGTAGACAGAACTGTTGCCTTGGGACACCGGGCACAATGATCGCAGATATAGTAAAGAAATGAATAGATTTACCACTATGAATGTATATGCGCGAAAAGAATATCCTGACGTTGCTATAAGGTAAAATCAGAAGTTGCTGAATTAATATATGATAATAGACGTGTAATCAATTACCGATTATAATGCCACACAATAATAAGCAATATTATCAACTTTTAATATTACCGTACAGTATAGTGACCACTGCAAACCATTGTGGTATTTAGCAGTTTTTTCGGGCAAGTGCGTTTCGTGTATATCAAGTACAGCAGTGGTTTTCAAACTCGTTTTAAACACGGTATCAAAGTATTATGATCTTTACAACACTTTTCCGGCACGCCACGTTTCAGTATTTTTAACAAATTTTTAAGACCTTATTTTTGCCTTAAAACATTATTTTTTTCTAAGTATAGCGGTAAGCCTACAAGATAACCACGATATACCCAGCTTGAAAAAAAAAAACCATGCCATAGTACAGGAATAAGATCCATCCATTTCTTTACTATCGATGCATTTTAACATTGATATTTAGATATTTATTGTCAACGGACAATGCCGTGTCGCTGCTGTTATACACTGATCGCAACAATATAACGGTGTCACGCGCTCGGCCGCCACAATATATTATCCCGGTCTTAATGGCCACAATATAGGGGTAGTAGATCGGCGACGACTAGAGGACTTCCCCCCCCCCACTATACGTGTCTCCTGGTGCTACACGATGATTTACACGTTCCGTAGACGCCATGGTATAGTATTATATTATTTACATTTCGCCAATATTTTGGAGGCGGTAAAACTAAGAATTACAGTATATAAAATAATCAGTAGTTCGGGAATCATTCGAAGTAAAATCTAAAAATCATTAAAACTTGCACCAACCAGTAATTTTTATTTCATAAATATAGCATGGGGGGGGACTCGAACCCAAACAACTTGATCGTCCTACAGTCACGCCCGTTTACATGTACATTGTACATACTTACAACTTATACATAACCATACGAGTGCACAAGCTGCAGTGCAGAACGCAGTTGTACGTTGTATCTATATAATAATAATTGCCCCGGTGAACGGCTCATGTTCGACACAACGCGCAAAGAACGATGACGCAGAACACGTGTTGGTTTCTTTTTTCTTTTTCTTTTTTTTGACGTTATTTCGTCCGTGAAAATGCCTACCCACATAATATTATAACTTTTTACGTGCACAACATCGCAACAGACGGTTGTTTTTTTGACCTGAAAAAAAACTACAATATCGACTGTTTGCGAAAACCATCATAATATTATGATATTACCTCTTTACAATGTTTGATTGTCATTATATTTAATATATGTTCTCAAAAACCACGTTTCATTTTCGAAACCGTTCGATTCCCTACCGATATTCCCGGAAATTGTATCCGTATCAATTAAAAAGGGTTGGAACTTCTTGTGCTCGACGGTTTTCGCCATTTTCGGATTACTGCCGACTCGTCTAAAAGTTAAATACTCATAAACAAAACGCTATTAACCATCCCGTTCGATCATCAAACAACGAAAAATGAAGATTCTTCCATATTATGAAGCTTAGTGTAAAAAAGTTCCGAAAAAGTTAGACAATCAAATCAAACAATAATTAAATACCTAATAATAATCTGATAAGACGACCGAGATGCAATGGGAGTTAAAAAAAAAATAAAAAATCGATTCTCTTGTGCTTTAGTGCTTATAGGTTTTTTTCTCTTTTCACCGACTTTGTTTGATATGGTAAACATTTATCAATCATCATAATGATGTGTACAATAACATACGTATATCGTTTGGTGTTTGTATCATATTGTATGTTTTTAGGTATCTACTATATGCATACGTATATTACAACGCCGATTGTCGGCACAATCGAAAGCCGATCCGACGGTCGCAACCTTTTCCACCCTCAATGTACGTTTTCGATAGCGTGCACGTACTACGATTAAACGACGTACTATGTACATTTGAATGGCTTTTAGCGCGCGCACGGTTCGATTATTGTTTTCCGTATACACGCGCGACATAGCGGTCGGATACGTCATCGGAATAATAATATCATAGGTAATAACAATAACGGAACGTCGTTATATCGTCTTCGCAAAATATAATAATAATATACATTTATATGTATATAGTATGTTATGCAGTATTACGATATACGGCGTTGTATAAATATTTCTATATTATAAGCAGTGTTATATACATAACCAACGACAGCAGTAGCGTAGCGTATTTACGGAGAGGGGATATGGGCATAATATTCTCCGTTTTTTAAAATAATTATATTATAGCTGGTGTGAATAATCTGTAAATGGTTTATACAACACTGAAATAAATTAAAGGTTTTAAACGGGGCAGTTCTAAAATCAAATGAAAGTTTTCTCCCGATCGAGCGGATTACTCACGCAAATTGTATTATACACATACTATTAATACGAAAAGAGTTGTGTCTGCAGTAATCACAGTATATGACAGTATGAACGCATTTTTAAACCTCCTCTTGTATACTATTTAATAGTTTTAATGAAAGCGTAACTTTTATTGCAGTGCTCTTTAACTATATATTCTCGCAAAAATTGTTGTTCAGATTAGAGACGATTAAATCATAAGTGCTTTATCCGTGCTTGCTGTACTCAAAACAGTATAACAGTCGCGCAATTGTTAAAATATACTTAATATCCTTTCTCGATTCTAAAAACAATTTATTATACAGGTATATAAAGGTATAATATATCATTTTTCATTTTCTCTAAACGCGATGCCAAACCGATGCAGTTTTCTCTGAGATTCGACACTTATTCGTACGAGGGCATGTGTTCGCGATTAAATTTCTCCACCCTAACTATTGGTTCGGAACGTAGTCTGACCATTCTAATAATATAAACAACAACAACAACAACAGCGTGCTAGTAACGACACATATGTTTCTATATTGACATTACAATTTTGCACGGACAACGAATAATAAGAAAATGCATTCAAAAATTAGCCAAACATTTAAACGTAGGTATACAATTTTACTACAAATTATAAATTTAGATACATTTTATGTATTTTATACAATTTATGATTTTACACGATGTTAACTGACAGAATATTTATTTACCGAAAATCGAATATGTAATTTAATACTATCCTGAATTAGTATAATATTATTATGATAAATTATGTTATCATAATAAATGTATGTAACAATATTATCTAAAAAAATGTGTATTATTCAGTTATATCCAACATGTTTGACATTATTTATCCAATTGAGTATAGAATGCAGAAATATAAAATTTATTTATTTTGGATAAATTCCGTGATTGATAAAGTCGTTTTAATAACTCATCCAGGGTAAGTCCAATAATATTTCCAGAAATTTAAAATTTACAACGTCATCGTTTGCCAGAAACTGTGAATACCATTTAGTTAATATTACTATATGTATATAACTATTTATTGTGTTCTAAAATATTTATATTACATAAATGGTTTCCAATGGTAAATTTACGGACAACAATAAAACAGCATAACCATAATAATATAAATATTCATGGGGCTTAAACGAAAATATTATAGAAGCTATATATGATTGAATAAACGGTAGTGTTTATAGATACCAATATGACTTTTAGAACTAAATGTAACAAAAAACTTCGATATTAAATAGATGACTCAAAATTAAATTTGGTTTCCTTTTCATTGGCTTTAATATAAAACGGTTTTTCTGATTTTGTAAACCTGAGGTTATATACTTAAATACAAGAGATTCCGTATGTATGATAAGACATTATTACAAGGCTTACATGTTTAATATTTTTATTGCATTTTAGACTTCAATATATATCATCTCACAATTACAAAAAAAATATTAAATACTTTGAAAAAAAATAAATAATAAAACTCTATTAAATTATAGTTAATAGAAGAAAAATAACATAGTTTTATGTTTGTTTTATTAACTGTAGTTTTTATTACACGGGTTCAGTGAAATTTGAATCTCACCGCCGCCAGAACGAATTCTTAGTAAACCTGTCTCTGCTTTTAAACATCTAAAAATACAGCTCTGTTTAGTTTTATGCGTTAATATTTCATTCAAAAATATACTAATCATGACTTATACAGTCATACAAATACAACTAAATTAAAGACAGTCGCTTACTGATTTTACGACCCTACACAAATGTATGCCAAATACTTACCTACAATACCAATATGAAAACTTTAAGGAAAATATACCCATTCAGTCATGATGGTTAAATAAAAACAGTATACACGTTAATGATAATTATTATTCAAAAAATAATGCTCCAAAAAAAAACGTTGTATATATGCGGAGAATCTAATAAAAAGAAAAAAACAATGTATCTCTGGTGCCGTCACTTTAAATTTCCAATTATGACAGTTATTTTATTTATACTTTGTCTCTTATGTCCAACTATTATCAAGAAAATATAATATAAATTTTTTTTTATTTAAACACAAGTAAATACAAAAAGCACAATTTATTTATGTTTAAAAAAATCTTTTTCATGTATAATAAAAGTATAACAAGTAAAAAAAATCTTATTAAGCCAACCAACAATGTTTTATACGTGTCTCAAAACAGACATTCTAAAAAAAAAAATAAAAAAATATTTATAATATGTCATAAGTAATGTATTATTATTTTATATTTGGTGCTATAAATATTTTGTGAGCATTAATTATTTTGACGTCAGATTTTAGATTCTTAACAGGCCAAGGAAAACTCTATACCTCTATATCTATTAATACTCTATAGAGTATTAAGAATGGATTTTATTCAGTATGGTTTATTATGTTTTGAAAAATTAAACAAAATTTTATTTTTGAATCTTTTACAACGCATCTAATCAATTAATTAAAAAAAATCATTAAATCCGTACTATTTTTATGATTAAGATGACGTTGACGCACCATACAATTATAAAAAAAAACTATTAGATTAAATTTGAAGTTTTATCATGACCTCTTTATTTTACAATATCAAGGCTGTACATTTATGTACATAAATATATATATATATACATATTGTAAAAAAAAACACAGAACATAAATTATATTTTTCCAATAAATGAAGTACTTAACAAAAAAAATTAGAAAAATTTCTTAAACTAATATAAAATGGTAAAGTTGTAATTTTATGTGTTTTAAAAAGATGTATAAATTATTTATGGTTGAATCAAAGTCAAATTTATAAAAAGCAAATTCTAAAAGCATTTAAATATCTTATAATTATAGGAAATACTTATTTATAATGCACAAACGTATGAATAATACATTCAATATACTTTCTATAGAATACGCATTGAGTATTTTATTTTAGAAATACTTTAGAAAAAAAATACAAAGAAAAAAACCTATATTATTAATGTATAATCAGCAATTTAAATTATAATTCTTCAAAATATTAGATTTATGAAATTTAATACTATATTATGGCCAAATTAAAAATCGATTTGTATTTATTACATAATATTTGAAATTTGAATAATTAAAAACAAAACTAATACATTGAACATTGAACAATTATAATTATGAATCACATTAGTTATTCAGTCGAATTAAAATCTTCTAATAATGGTTTTTCGATGAAATTTGTAGCAAAATTTTTTCTTCCAAAATTAAACTTTTAATTTATTTTTTAATGAATTATAAAAAAATAACTGATGTTGGTAGTCTGTTTAAGTAGGTGTAGAGACGTAAAACAGATGCTACTAACAAACAAGATAATAATTGCAGCTCACTGGAAAATACAATTATTTGTATCTCTAATTATATATTATTATGTACGCCTATCTCGATTAAAATTACGGAATAAAAAAATAATAATAATATGATTCTGAAAACAATTCAAAAGTAATTTTCTAACAAGTTTAGATTAACCTCTAACTATAACGTTGCAGTTTTAAATACGCTTTAATATGGGTATGAATGTATAATAAAGTTATTTAATCACTACAGTCAGTATGTATCAACACTATCAATACTATAAACTATCAGTAGTCATTTCACTATTGATCTGAGTGCCACTTTTAAAACGACGTGTTAAATCTATTTGGGTATAAGATTGGTATGATAATTACATATCTGGGAAGAAATTAAAACCGCCAAAACGATCCGTGATACCACGCGGTAGGTAGAGAGAAAAAATAACACATCTATTATACGGTGATATGTCTTTTTTTTAATAACTTTTGGTTATAAATTGACCAGATCTCGACCGCGAATTTCCATACAAATCGAATTTGTTTGGAAATATATATAATATCCACGCCGGACTTTTCGGTTTTATTGGTCCATAAATCAAAATAGTCGGGATTTAGTTTAAAACAAAACAATAGCGGATGACCGTCCGAAAAATTACAGTCCATTTAATGAGTGAACCTATCAGGGCTTTAGGGGAAGGAAGAGTGAACTCAATGGGTTTTGATAGTGTCGAATTTTTATACGTTTTCGAGAACAAAAAATATGTGTTCCGGAATATATATATATAAATTATATTATGTTAATAGTGTTAAACTCTGTTATTTAAATATTGTACAACGTAATCATGATCTTGATATTAGTGACGTAAACACGATAAATTTGACAATAATAATAGTATATTATTTTGTATGTGCATTTTCAAATGATTATGTTCCTTACGTGCATCTAATGAAGACTTATCAGTTTAAAAAAAAAAACAAAAAGTCATTTGGTGGTTAATACTCTTAAGATAATAATTCATTGTTAAATATAATAAATAGGTATTAAATAGTATTCAATATTCCTAATGATATCAATACATAAATTATATATAATATATAGTATAATTTGTGGGAATATTAACGATTGGTTTCGATTTAAAAATCATCAACTGGTACAATATAACTAATTAATAAAAGTGGTTTCTCTCAATAATGTCCCGGATTAAATTATAAATTATATGATATTGTTCCGATTTTGTTATTACGTGTGATGATATACCTAGTCACCGGTCTTATTTCTAATTTTGTAATTTTTTTAAAAGATACAATAACAAAACTATGCCAATACGCCAATATTAAACGATTGAATATCCTTCGTTATAATTTACTCGTAATCCTAACTTAGATCGAAATATTTCTCCAGGAAACTATATTATATCTGCTAGTACATAATATATATGAATAAAATAAAATATCACATATTCATGATTTTTTTAAAAAAAAAACTCTAGTGTTGACCGTATTAACCGAGACTAAAAACCGTTCACTTATGTCTACGCATTATTTATTAACCAAAGCAATAATAAACTCGAAAAATATTATATCACGTCCATTGCATGAATAACGTAAAGCGATAATATAACATGTTTTAACTTAAAACTAAACTATTTTTATGCATTTCAAGGTCTGGATGTCTATTATATGTTTTTAAAATAAAATAAGTTAATCGTCTTTTTAATCAATACTATAGGTATAGTCACGCTATGCTTCATGGTACAAACGAAAATACCTATTATACAAATTTAAATTAAAATATACAACTTACAACCAATATTTTATTTTTTAATAAGCCAAGTATCAGCGTGTGTGTGTTGTTATAAAAATAAGAATGATGTATACAATGATCTTACGTGTAACAATTTATGAAGCCAGCGTAAAACTTTTCCCCCAAACTTGAAGTATGGCACGTGAGAGAAACGTATTCATTATACATACTTGACATTAAAGATTTTGCATATATCAAAAGATTTGCGTTATCGTATAATGTATTAACTGCATTTGAATATCTACATTAGTGATTATTATAAACCGCAAACCAAGTCATACAAGTGCTGTAAACTTTTTACTGGAAATGCAAAGTTCCAAGAAAATATTTTTATCAAATTTCTAATTAAATTTAAACTTGGAATGCTTCATATTACAATATTGAATGCTCCACAAAATAAACTTATTAAGAGATAAATTTATCATATTTCTCGTGGTAACTAAATATGGTCACATTCATGGTCACAATATTAATAATGTAATTGCGCATTTTTTGTTTGAATACTTTTTCAACAATAAAGTATTTTTGGTCCTCTCATAACATTGGGTATTCGGAATAAATAAATGTTTATACATAATATGAGGCATGCACTTAGTTTTAAATTTAAAAAAATTATTACTTATGAAAAAAAGTGTAATATCTTAAACTTAGATTATATTTTTTTAATGAATAAATCATAATTCGCGCTTAAAAGTTTATAAGCTTCTACAAATGTTACAAACAATCATTGAAATTTTTCATATCAATTACAACTCAACTTAAAAGAAACTAGTTTTGAGAAATATTTGAATTTCTATTTTGAAAGTAGTCAACCTTACAATCACAGAAATATATAACAATAATGCTATGTAGATACATAATATATACGGTAAAACTATTTTCCCTCATTTTGACATAAAGTGATATTGAAATTATTATAAATGTATGGTAACTGAAAAAATTTCAATTTCAAAGATTTAAAGTGGCTCTTAGTGGAAATATTATTTGTCTTACTTACATTATTAAGGTATTTATTTATTCCTATAAAATAGTAAATCATCATGTTAATAAATAATACAGATTATAACATGACATGATATGAATACAATAATTATAGTATGCTATAGAGAAACATATTTTATTAACGTTCTATTTTTAGATTGTTTACTATTCTAAACGATATCAAATCATGTTATATACAGTTTTACGGTTGATATTTATTTTTTTGCCATTAAAATGGGTTTTTAATTCATATAAAACTTAAATAGTTACCTCTAAATAATATGCTCGTGAAATATGCTTCTCAATCGTCTATTGTTTATTGTAGAGTTTCGCGCCATATTGCTTGTAAGTTATAACGGAAGTCCAAGGTATACAACAACGTGGTGTACATACTTCTATACGTATATTCTCATTTAAAATTATAATGAAAAACGTTGTATAAATTTCCGGGATAATCGACGTATCATTAAAAATATAGTATTGAGTAAAATTTTGTGCAGTGGAGAAACCACTACATTGATTAAGGTCCGTGGATACAAGTTTTTTGGAGACCTTATCTAATATATTTAATATAAGTGGTCCAATGAACAACTACTCAAGTAATTAATATATAATTTTCATATTTACTTTTTTAGTTTTAGTATGAAATTTTTAGTATGAAATGAAATTAGTTTGACGGATTGTATTTATAGATAAATTTCTCTCCATCCGTTTAAAACCCTCGAACAATTTTCGAAAAATACCTAAAAGTCGAAAAAATAAAAATAACATGTGTTAAGATAAGAAGGCACTATCTTAGGAGTCATTTAAAAAAGGAAAAACCACTTGTGTTTAGTAATTATAATAACCCAAGAACACGTGTTCATTATATGTAGGCCTCGTCGTCCGCCTTCAAAGTCAAAGTGTCTAGTTTGAAAATATAAAGATAACATCCTCAGTGGTCTTATCGAAAAACCGAACCACCCCGAAAACTACGGCACAGGTGATAAAGTGCCAACGCTATGAGACTGCAGGTCATATAGGGGAGGAAGAGTTAGATAGAGAGAGAGAGAGAGAGAGATATGGACACTATGAGCGAGTCGGAAAAGCGCGTATAATCGTAGATCGTATGTACGAGTACTGCGATAGGTGAGAGGGCAGCCCTCCCGGGTGAAAAGTGCTCCGCGGTGGTGTGTGTATGCGTGTGTGGCGTGTGAGTCGTTTCCGACCTCTCGCTTTGTGTCTGCACACGGCGCCGCTCACGGATTATTCATAACGTCAGCAGACCCTCTAATGACCACCGCCACTCTTTCTTTCTTACCCCTCCATCACTGACGCTGCAGCCGCGGGCCCGTCTCGTCACGCCGACACAAACGGTTTTACAGAAACCACCTCGCACACCTCTCCAGTGATTACCCGTGTACGTGTAATATTATGTTGTTCTTCGGCGAATCAACACCGCCACTGCAGTTACCTATATACTATTTGTATACACGACTATACATAACGGCTTCAGAGGCTACAACTACTACCACTGCTAGGTACTACTCCTATTACAATTACTACTACTACTACTACTACTACTACTACTACTACTACTACTACTACTACTACTACTACTACTACTACTGCTACTACTACTACTACTACTACTACTACTACTACTACTACTACTACTACTACTACTACTACTACTACTACTACTACTACTACTACTACTACTACTACTACCGCAACAACAACAACTGCACTTCTACCGTACACACGCTATTATATACTGCCCCGACTACACCCACCCACACCTACCAACTCTATATTATACATTTATATACATCGTGCACC